>JAOSBN010171806.1:0-20419 GCA_027563595.1 Erythroxylum suave | reverse complement strand
TCGTTTTCGATTCTTACGTCAATTGTGTTCGCTTCGCTTTTGTTTCGTTCGTTTTATGTTTTCGTTTCTATTCGTTTTCTATATGTTTCCGCTTTTGTTTCCGATTCGAATTTCCATTTTGAATTCCTGCTTACATTCGTATTCGCTTCATTTTCCATTCGTATTCATTTCTTTCATCTTATGATTTCTGCTTCGGTTACTTTCGATTTTTGTGTCATTTTTCATTTTTCCGGTTGGAGTCCGGTTTCGAGATCGGGTCCCCACAAGCTACCACTCACAACATAAAAAATTTTGATTAATGATTAATGAAAGATGCAAATCCATACAAAAATCAAGAAAGACTAATTCAACTCACAATGATTTATTAAAAAAAAATATACGTCTCTCGACCAATCATCACAAGAAGTGTTCAACTAAGTTATAGTTCTTGCACCATTTTATCGAGAGTCAATCATATGCACATAATAAAAATATTTAACAAAAATGGTTCTCAACTAATCACTTAAACCTTAAGAAAAAAGTAGAAGTTATGGGGCTAATTAGAATTCCAAGAACGTAATAGTAAGCACTACAAAAAAAACAGGATGACATGGAAAAAGATGTTCATTCTTGTTGTAAGCAGCAATTTGTCCAAGTGTAGAAAACTAGAAGAAACTATTGGATGATTTCTGATTAACTAGGTTTTATCCCATCTATGTACAACAATAGGTCAACACAAGTTGTGAATAACATTTCAATGAAGGAAAAAATCTAGTATTAAGCTGAACTAGGTTTCATCCCATCTAGTTGTAATAGTAGGACAATTATAAGTTATTACTAGTATAAAAAAATAAGACACAAACTACTATAATACGTTAAATCACTCCATACAATGGTATTTAATTGATTAGATAAGATCACGTGCAAAAGACAGACTTAACTTAATAAGAAGAAGTAATCAAATTACACAAGTATCAAGCTAGGCTGAAATCGGTTGAAGAACAATGACTTTATATGGTTTTTAACATCATTTTAAACTTTCATACCTCTTCATGGCCAACGGATCCTTGATTCTCACTTATCCTACGATGTCTACGTAGTATCTGGGAAAAGAAATTACATGGATACGAAACAAGTTAGGAAAAGCGTACATGTCCAAGGATGATAAAAATTTAACATGAAACGAAAAATGATAATAGCGCTCAAACCAAGGAAATATATAATACATGTTTGTGATGTAACCAAACAGAAAAGAAGAATAAAAGAGTAAAGTAATAGCAAATAATCCAAATTAATAAAATAATCAGAAGTTGCCACTCTATAAATTTTCAGCCTAATGAATAAGCAAATTACCTTAGCCCAAGAATTTTAGTATTTAGCATAACTTGTATTCAAGCAAGACATTTTGTAAATAATGTTGGTAACCGTGTATTAAAACTAAAAACATTGTCAATTATTACAAAAATGCAAGTTTTATAACGGAACTCACATCCTAAAAATTCATGCCACTAATGTCTCTATAAGAGGAGGAAAGATAGATGGTGAAACATTGCCTCAATAACAATTCTATAAATATGAATAGTCAAACTACATGAAAGAAGTTCTATGTTGCTTGAAAAGCCAAAATGAGTAGCATAACAACTTTTCTATTCCCAATACGTGTAGCCACTCCCCTAATGTGTATTACCTAACAGTCAAAATTCACTTTTCCTTCCACCAATTAAGCAGTTACAAGATAAGCATCATTTATCTTTCAGACACTGCATAAGGTTTAATTACATCTCTTCATAAGTAGTTTTTTTCAAACAAAAGGAAGAAAATGGTTTTAAAATAGGATAGAGATGTCCTTATCTCACTCTTCCACCATAGAAAGAAGAAAACCACTTATTAATGTCATCTATCTGATCCTTTTAAAAGAACTACAGAAAATAAAAGTATAACCACAGGGTGATAACAAAGAAGCATGGAAATTTTATCAAAATAAATAGATAATCTATTACCTGATTAATGTAACTCAATCGTTAAACACCATATACCAACTTTTCTACATCATCACTAAATTCTTCTTCTATATTTCCTAAACTTTCAATTGTATCATCAAGCACTTCAAGAAGAATCTCGTCCACCACCGTATCAACAACCTACAAAGGGTTTTAAAACTCATAAAGGAATACCAATAATAAATTCATGCAATATTTTTCCTTACAAGCACAAAGAGTTAATCAAACCAAGCAGTCAAGACCAAATTAGCACCTCTCAATTACAAATTTTTTTTAATGTCTTATTTTAAAACATCAAAACAATACCCCCAAAGGCGAAAATAAAGTTCATCATTTATTTACTTGAGTATGTCTTATAGTTAATGCATAGAATCGTTTAGAACTCCTATATGATAGATGATCATCCATCCCCATCTAAAGAAATAATCATTCAATAATGTTCAAAAGAAACCACAACTCAAACATGCAATGTACATAAAACCTTGCATTTCGATAGCTAGAAAAAATGCAAAATATGAAGGTAGAAAATTTAAGCAAAATACAACACAAAAACCTAACTACATAATCGAACAACTCAATAATATGGAGAAATATTACTTATAAAGGTGGCCAATACTATAACTAATATGCTTCAAACGACAATATCCAAGAGTAAAGTCTGTATAAAAGACTCTATAATGTAGTGAATCTTAGAATTTGAATAGGAGTTTGCATATATCAATTTCTATAGTAGGTTAGCTTCTATGCAAAATTAGAGTACCCACAAATGGAAACTAATGATTTTAATCAAATAATTTATAGGATATTCTAATACAATATCTAATCCCATAGTTTATCGGATACTATCTAATCTCATGATTTATGGGACATTCTAACATAATAGGAAAATCAATTAAATACAATCAATCAATCAATGTATATGATTTTGCCACACTCTCCCTCAAACTGGTGAATAGGTATTCTTCATTCCCAACTTGGAGACAACAATACAAAAAATTGAGCTACTCAAACCTTTAATGAAAATGTCAACCAATTGACCATGAGCAAGCACATAAGGAATACAAATTAATCCACTCTCTATCTTTTCTTTGAAGAAGTGCCTATCGATTTGAATGGGCTCTGTTTAATTATGTTGAACTAGATTATGAGCTATGTTGATTGCAAATTTGTTGTCGCAATATAGCCATCCCACTTAAATCTTCAAAGAACATGCATGTATCACTTATTTTAGGAATCATAGAATTCCACAACCAAGTCATGATCATAGAATATTCTTCATCCCATGCTTCGAAATGAGAATCTCTTGGTTTTGGTCCCAAACCTAAGAGATGGATAATTTTTCCTTTTCCTTTTTCTCTTAGAATTGTAAGAGATGGCCAATTTAGAATTGTAATAAATAATCTATTACCCGATTAATGTAACTTAATTGTGAAACACCATATACCAACATTGCTACATCATCACCAAATTCTTCTTCTATATTTCGTAAACTTTTAAATGTATCATCAAGCACATCATAAAGAATCCCGTCCACCACTGTGTCAACAGCCTACAGAGGTTTTTAAAAATTATAAAGGAATACCAATATTAAATTCATGCAATATTTTTCCTTACAAGCACAAAGGGTTAATCAAACCAAACAGTCAAGACCAAATTAGCACCTCTCCACTACAAATCTTTTTTAATGTCATATTTTAAAACATCAAAAGAATACCCCCAAGGGCAAAAATAAAGTTCATCATTTATTTACTTCAGGATGTCTTGTAGTTAAAGCACTGAATCGGAATGTCAGACTACCATCTAGCTTTTTTGAAAGAAAATCGTTTATAACTGCTACATGAGAGATGATCATCCATCCTCATTTAAAGAAATAATCATTTAACAATGTTCGAAAGAAACCACAACTCAAACATGCAACGTACATGAAAGCTTACATTTCAACAGCAAGAAAAAATGCAAAATATGAAGGTAGCAAATTTAAACAAAGTAGAACACAAAAACCTAACTACATAATCAAACAACTCAATAATATGGAGCAATATTACTTACAAAGTCGGCCAATACCATAACTAACATGCTTCAAACGACAATTTCCAAGAGTAAAGTCTGTATAAAAGACTCTATGTTGTACTAAATCTTAGAATTTGAATAGGAGTTTGCATGTATCAATTTTTATAGTAGGTTAGCTTGTATGTAAAATTATTGTACCCATAAATGGAAACTCATGATTTTAATCAAATGATTTATAGGATATTCTAACACATTATCAAATCCCATAGTTTATGGGATACTATCTAATCTCATGATTTATGGGATATTCTAATATAATAGGAAAATCAATTAAATACAATCAATCAATCAATGTACATGATTTTGCCACACTCTCCCTCAAACTAGTGAATAGGTATTCTCCATTCCCAATTTGAAGACAATAGCACAAAAAATTGAGCTACTCAAACCATTAATGAAAATGTCAACCAATTGACCATGAGTAAAGACATAAGGGATACAAATCAATCCACTCTCTATCTTTTCTTTGAAGAAGTGCCAATTGATTTGAATTTGCTTTATTTAATTATGTTGAACTAGATTGTGAGCTATATTGATTCAAAATTTGTTGTCGCAATATAGCCATCCTACTTAAATCTTCAAAGAACATGCACGTATCACTCTTGGTTTTTTTCTCATACCTAAGAGATGGCTAATTTTTCCTTTTCCTTTTCCTTTTGGAGTTTTACAAACAAGTTGATAAACAAATTGATAGTAATTGTGGCTGCACATGATACATGAATTTTACAAATAATTGTGAAACATGAAAGCAATTAAGTGCTTGTATGTAAAACAATCGGCAATAATGTCAACTGGAAGCAATACTTAGGAAGTTGTTAGATATAGCTCCCTCCCTAGTGGTTCCTCACAGGTAACAAGAGATGCTAGAGTAATTTTAGCATCCTGTAGGACCTTCAACTTGCCTTGACACTCACATGGTTTACGAAGATTTTTAAGAAATAAATTTATCTTCTTTCAATCCAACAAGATGTAAAAAGGGACTACATCTTCCAAAAGATACTACACATGATACGACACATGAAGGCTTCTAAAAATTTAGTTGTTCCTAAGCTAGTACATCATTTTCATTACATTCACCAACGAAAATAGATGTCATGGCAACTGGTCAAACTAGACTAAAACGTTAATCAACACAAAGAGATATGAATACGATAAAATTTTAGTTCTTCAGGCTATAGTTTGAAGTTAATTTCCTGTAGGAAAATCTTCTCAATAATGTCTACCATACAATTATATTTACAGTTACAACAATAAATTTCTTACGAGAAAATACCTCAAATGTCATAAACATACTATATAAGATCATCTAATCACCTTAAATAAAAGAAACAATAGATACAAAATATAAGCAAAAGATATAGTTTGTCTAGTCCCATAACAATTGCAAAATATAGTTAAGTTTGAAACACTTGTTTTGCATGAGTCCTATAAGATATAAATTCAACAATACCACAACATCAACAAAAGATCAACACCATTACCAAGTTTGAAATTACTATGTGGCCAAGAAAAATAATTAGAGGGGTGAAAAAAATATTTGAAGAACAACATTAAGTTGTCAAAAGAAACTAAGAATATGATTAGTTTGTTAGAAAACAATTAAATAATTATTTTCTCCCAATCTAAATTTCTTTATGGTGGTGCTCTATTGGTCTTTTTCTCTATCTCTCTCTTTTTGTGATCTTTTAGCTATCGGGAAAAATAGGTTAAGCAAGTGTATTGTGGAATAGAAAAAAATAAATTAACAGTAATAAGAGCTTAGGGCTTACTTTCAAGCTTGGAACATCAATCTCATTAGCCACAAGATCATCATCTTCAGGGGCGTAATTTTTCTCATCAATAGGCAGCAAGCTAGCTTTAATGAATATTCTCTTTGCAAATCCACTTTTTGTATTAGTACTCCATATGGAAGCAAGACAAGCCCACAACTTACAAAACAATTGCAGCTAAATGACATGTACAAATCACAAGAAATATGTTGAAATTGGAAAGATAATTTAGCAAATGAAAAGATGCCACAATGAATTTACCACATGAGTCAAGGATTTATGCGTGGATCTAGACCAATACTTGATAGAATTTAATGCTTCAATGTTTAAGAAGTTTTCAAGCTAATTTTTGGTCAAGAGTCAAAATATCGAGAAAGGCTCTATTAAGTCATTTTATGCAAAAGCTCTCTTGATTTAAGTAGTCTAGTGCATTAATGTTATAATATCCTTGGATTGTAAAAATCCAAATAGTACACTTATTAATAGAATATTTATCAAGATCAAATTCAATCAAACTTGTTGATGGTTATTTATAGTCAAAATATTAAATTCCAATTAAGTCCATTATGTCCATTTGCATAAAATCTCTATTTAATCAACACTTAAATTCTTCAATATTAGTAAATTTGAGATTCGTATTGATACGGAAAGAAATTCTCATTATTTTTTCACATATGGTTTGAATAAATAAATAGACTTAAAGAGCGCAATATTTCTTGTCACATTATCAAAATATGTAAAATATTATAGATTATTAGCTAAACTACAATATTAAAATAAACGAAACCTAACTTGTGCAGCGATGAATTATGTCTATCTAGATCTAAATTGTTACAAAACAGTTAACAAACACGTGTCAAACCCACCTAAAGAATAGGAAAGCATAGTTCCTCCAGTTCGGCTTTCAATGCCCATAAACCTAATCGGGATGCAAGGGAACACCGAATATGTAAGGTCTCTTCAGCTACAGCTTCAGCCTTTAACAATGGTAGACCATAACTGCAATAAAAAAAGTCTTTGTGGTAGTTAAGGATCTAGAAATTTTCATTCATTAAAATTTTCATTTCCATTCTTGAACAGCAAGCAACTAGAGCTACCACTCACTACATAAAAAATTTTCATTATTGATTAATGAAAGATGCAAATCTAAAGAAAAATCAAGAAAGAATAATTCAACCAAAAATGATTCATTAAAAAAAATATACGTCGCTCGACCAATCATCACAAGAAGTGTTCAACTAAGTTATGGTTCTTGCATCATTTTATTGAGAGTCAATCATATGCAAAAAATAAAAATATTTGACAAAAATTGTTTCTCAACTAATCACTTAAACCTTAAGAAAAAAGTTGAAATTATCGGGCAAACTAGAAGTCTATGAATGCAATAGTAAGCACTATAAAAAAACCAGGATGAGATAGAAAAAATGTTCATTCTTGTCGTAAGTAGCAATTTGTCCAAGTGTAGAAAAGTAGAAGAAACTATTGGATGGCTTCTGATTAACTAGGTTTTATCCCATTTATGCATAACAATAGGTCAACACAAGTTGTGAATAACATTTCAATAACGGCGGAAAACTAATATTAATCTTAACTAGGTTTCAGCCATGTAGTTGTAATAGTAGGAAAATTATAAGTTATCACTAGTATAACAAAATAAGACACAAACTATTATAGTACGTTAAACCACTCCACACAATGGAATTTAATTTGTTAGATAAGATCACATGCAAAAAACAAATTTAACTTAATATTAAGAAGTAATCAAATCAGACAAGTATCAAGCCAGGCAAAAATCGGTTGAAGAATAATGGTTTTATATGGTTTCTAACATCATTTTTAACTTTCATGCCTCTTCATGGCCAATGGAACCTTGGTTCTCATTTATCCTACGATGTCTACGTAGTAGCTAGGAAAAGAATTTACATGGATACGAAACAAGTTAGGAAAGCATAGATGTCCAAGGATGATAAAAATTCAACATGGAACAAAAAATGATAATAACACTCAAATTAAGGAAATATATAATACATGTTTGGGATGTAACAAAACAAAAAAGAAGAATAAAAGAGTAAAGTGATAGCAGATAAACCAGATTAATAAAATAATTAGAAGTTGCCACTCTATAAATTTTCAACCTAATGAATAAGCAAATTACCTTAGCCCAAGAATTTTAGTATTTAGCATAACTTGTATTCATGCATGACATTTTGTGAATAATGTTGGTAACCATGTATTAAAACTAAAAACATTGTCAATTGTTAAAAAAATGTAAGTTTTATAACAGAACTCAAATCCTAAAAATCCATACCACTAATGTTTCAATAAGAGGAGGAAAGATAGATGGTGAAACATTGCCTCAATAACAATTCTATAAATATGAAAAGTCAAACTATATGAAAAAAGTTCTGTGTTGCTCGAAAAATCAAAATGAGTAGCATAACAACTTTTCTATTCCCAATACGTGTAGCCACTCCCCTAATGTGTATTACCTAACAGTCAAAATTCACTTTTCCTTCCACCAATTAAGCAGTTACAAGATAAGCATAATTTATCTTTCAAACACTGCATAAGGTTTAATTACATCTCTCTATGAGTAGTTTTTCCAAATGAAAGGAAAAAACTGGTTTAACAATAGGATAGAGATGTCCTTATCTCACTCTTCCACCATAGAAAGAAGAAAACCACTGATTAATGTCATCTCTTTGATTCTTTTAAGAGAACTAGAGAAAAAAAAAGTACAACAACAATGTGATAAGAAAGAAGCATGGAAATAGATAATCTATTACTTGATTAATGTAATTCAATCGTCAAACACCATATGCCAACATTGCTACATCATCACCAAATTCTTCTTCTATATTTCGTAAACTTTTAAATGTATCATCAAGCACATCATAAAGAATCCCGTCCACCACTGTGTCAACAGCCTACAGAGGTTTTTAAAAATTATAAAGGAATACCAATATTAAATTCATGCAATATTTTTCCTTACAAGCACAAAGGGTTAATCAAACCAAACAGTCAAGACCAAATTAGCACCTCTCCACTACAAATCTTTTTTAATGTCATATTTTAAAACATCAAAAGAATACCCCCAAGGGCAAAAATAAAGTTCATCATTCATTTACTTCAGGATGTCTTGTAGTTAATACACAGAATGGGAATGTCAAACTACCATAAAGCTTTCTTGAAAGAAAATCGCTTAGAACTCCTACATGAGAGATGACCATCCATCCCCATTTAAAGAAATAATCATTCAACAATGTTTGAAAGAAAGACAACTCAAAACATGTAATGTACATAAAAGCTTGCATTTCGACAGCAAGAAAAAATGCAAAATATGAAGGTAGCAAATTTAAACAAAATAGAACACAAAAACCTAACTACATAATCGAACAACTCAATAATATGGAGCAATATTACTTATAAAGGTGGCCAATACTATAACTAATATGCTTCAAACGATAATTTCCAAGGGTAAAGTCTGTATAAAAGACACTATGATGTACTGAATCTTAGAATTTGAATAGGACTTTGCATATATCAATTTTTATAGTAGGTTAGCTTGTATGCAAATTAGAGTACCCATGATTTTAATCAAATGATTTATAGGATATTCTAATACAATATCTAATCCCATAGTTTATGGGATACTATCTAATCTCATGATTTATGAGATCTTCTAACATAATTAGAAAATTAATTAAATACAATCAATCAATTAATGTACATGATTGCCACACTCTCCCTCAAACTGGTGAATAGGTGTTCTCCATTCCCAACTTGGAGATAACAGCACAAAAAATTGAGCTACTCAAACCTTTAATGAAAATGTCATCCAATTGAACATGAGTAAACACATAAGGAATACAAATTAATCCACTATCTATCTTTTCTTTGAAGAAGTGCGTATCGATTTGAATGTGTTCTGTTCAATCATGTTGAACTAGAATGTGAGCTATGATGATTGCAAATTTGTTGTCGCAATATTGCCATCCGACTTAAATCTTCAAAGTACATGCTTGTATCACTTATTTTAGGAATGATAGAATTCCGCAACCAAGTCATGATCATGGAATATTCTTCTTCCCGTGCTTCGAAATGAGAATCTCTTGGTTTTGGTCCAATACCTATGAGTTGGCTAATTTTTCCTTTTCCTGTTAGAATTGTACGAAAGAGTTGATAAACAAATTGACAGTAATTGTGGCTGCACATGGGATGTGAATTTTTCAAATAATTGTGAAACATGAAAGCAATTAAGTGCTTGTATGTAAAACAATAGGCAATAATGTCATCTGGAAGCAATACTTACGACGTTGTTAGATATAGCTCCCTCTCTAGTGCTTCCTCACAGGCAGCAAGAGATACTAGAGAAATTTTAGCATCCTGTAGGACCTTCAACTTACCTTGACTCTCTCATATTTTACCCAGATTTTTAAGAAATAAATTTCTCTTCTTTCAATCCAACAAGAATTCAAACAGGACTACAGCTTCCAAAAGATCCAACGCATGATAGGACACATGAAGGCTTATAAGAATTTAGTTGTTCCTACCCTAGTACATCATTTTCATTACGTTCACCAACGAAAACAAATGTCATGGCAACTAGTCTAACTGGACTAAAACATTAATCAGCATAAAGAGATATTAATACGATAAATTTTGAGTTAGTTCTTCAGGCTATAGTTTGAAGTTAACTTCCTGTAGAGAAATCTTCTCAATCATGTCTACCATACAATTATATTTAGAGTTACAAAAATAAATTTCTTAAGAGACAATACCCCAAATGTCATAAACATACTATATAAGATCATCTAATTACCTTAAATTAAAGAACCAATAGATACAAAATATAAGAAAAAGATATAGTTTGCTGGTCCAATAACATTTGCAAAACTTAGGTAAGTTTGAAACACTTGTTTTGCATGAGTCCTATAAGATATAAATTCAACAATACTACAACATCAAGAAAAGATCAACACCATTACCAAGTTTGAATCAACTATGCGGCCAAGAATAATAATTACAGGGGTGAAAAAAAGTATTTCGAAACAACATCAAGTCGTCAAAAGAAACTAAAAATATGATCAGATTGTTAGAAAACAATTAAATAATTATTTTCTCTCAATCTGAATTGCTTTATGGTGGTGCTCTATCGATCTCTTTCTCTATCTCTCTCTTTTCGTGATCTTTTAGATGTCGGGAAAAATAAGTTAAACAACTGTATTGTGGAATAGAAAAAAAATAAATTAACAGTAATAAGAGCTTAGGGCTTACTTTCAAGCTTGGAACATCAATCTCATTAGCCACAAGATCATCATCTTCAGGGGCCTAATTTTTCTCATTAATAGGCAGCAAGCTAGCTTTAACGGATATTCTCCTTACAAATCCATTTTTTGTAGTAGTACACCACATCGAAGCAAGATAAGCCCGCAACTTACAAAACAATTGCCGCTAAATGACACTAACAAATCACAAGAAATATGTTGAAATTGGAAAGGTAATTTAGCTAACGAAAAGATGCCACAATGAATTTATCACATGAGTCAAGGATTTATGCTTGGATCTAGACAAATACTTGGTTGAATTTAATGCTTCAATGTTTAAGAAGTTTTCAAGCTAATTGTTGGTCAAGAGTCAAAATATCTGAAAAGGCTCTGTTAAGCCATTCCATGTAAAAGCTCTCTAGATTTAAATAGGCTAGCGCATTAATGTTATGGTATCCGTGGATTATAACAATCCAAATAGTACACTTCTTCATAGAATATTTATCATGATCAAATTCAATCAAACTTTTTGACGGTTATTTATTGTCAAAATATTAATTTCAAATTAAGTCCATTATATCCATTTGCATAAAATCTCCATTTAATTACCACTTAAATTCTTCAATATTAGTAAATTTAAGATTCCTATTGATACGGAAAGAAATTCTCTTTATTTTTTCACACATGGTTTGAATAAATAAATAGATTTAAAGAGCGTTATATTTCTTATCACATTATCAAAATATGTAAAGTGTTATAGATTATTAGCTAAAATACCTTATCATAATAAATGAAGCCTGACTTGTGCAGCGATGAATTATGCCTGTCTAGATCTAAATTGTTACAAAACAGTTAACAAACACTTTTCAAACCCACCTGAAGAACAACATAGCATAGAACTTCCAGTTCGGCTTTCAATGCCCATAAACCTAATAGGGACACAAGGCAACACCAAATAAGTATGGTCTCTTCAGCTACAGCTTCAACCTTTAACAATGGTATAGCATAACTGCAACAACAAGAAAAAAGTCTTTATGGTAGTTAAGGATCTAGAAATTTGTGGTAGTTGTTTTTCTGGTAGTTTTTGGGGTAGTGGTAGAATTTCATGAACCTTCTTGACATTGGAGCATAAGAAAATTATTTAGTACAATTTCATAAACCTTCTTGACATTGGAGTATAAGAAAGTTATCTATCTTGTACAATGAACACGAAAGGAGAACAATCAATCAATGAGTAACATTAATATAGGAAAATAGTGGCTCATTAACAAGAGGAATTGGTTTAGTGGGGAGAGGGAAAACTAACAACCGCCACAAATTGATGATATCAAGCAAGTTAAGAACCAGTACATAGTTCTCATGTTGTGGAGACAGTCCGCAAGCTTCATTAGAACGATAAGTGGATCATCAACAATTCCCAAAACCATCACGTGTAGACTATCAGCCTTAGAAAATAATAATAAAGTCGTGAGCGCAAGTTTGAAGCAATAACCTATTGGTTTTATGTTGTTGTTATTAGACATAAAAAAATTGTCAATTTTCTGAAATCTTTTCGTTAATATTTTCTTTTCTATTCTTGCACGGCAAGCAACTAGAGTTACCACTCACAACATAAAAAATTTTGATTAATGATTAATGAGAGATGCAAATCCATACGAAAATCTAGAAAGACTAATTCAACCCAAAAAGATTTATTAAAAAAATATACGTCACTCGACCAATCATCACGAGAAGTGTTCAACTGAGTTATGGTTCTCGCACCATTTTATTGAGAGTAAACATATGCACATAATAAAAATATTGGAAAAAATTGGTTCTCAACTAATCACTTAAACCTTAAGAAAAGTAGAAGTTATGGTTCTAATTAGAAGTCCAACAACGCAATAGTAAGCACTACAAAAAAACAGGATGATATGGAAAAAGATGTTCATTCTTGTCGTAAGCACCAATTTGTCCAAGTGTAGAAAAGTAGAAGAAACTATTGGATGGCTTCTGATTAACTAGGTTTTATCCCATCTATATATAACAATAGGTCAACACAAGTTGTGAATAACATTTCAATAAAGGCAGAAAACTAATATTAATCTTAACTAAGCTTTAGCCCATCTAGTTGTAATAGTTGTACAATTATAAGTTATCACTATTACAACAAAATAAGACACAAACTATTATAGTACGTTAAATCACTCCACACAATGGTGTCTCATTGATTAGATAAGATCACGTGCAAAAGACAGATTTAACTTAATAATAAGAAGTAATCAAATCATTTGAGTACCAAGCCAAGCTGAAATCAGTTGAAGAATAATGGCTTTATATGGTTTCTAACATCATTTTTAAGTTTCATACCTCTTCATGGCCAATCAAACCTTGGCTCTCATTTATCCTACAATGTCAACGTAGTAGCTAGGAAAAGAATTTACATGGATACGAAACAAGTTAGGAAAGTATAGAAGCCCAAGGATGATAAAAATTCAACATGAAACGAAAAAGGATAATAACACTCAAATCAAGGAAATATATACTACATGTTTGTGAGGTAAATAAACAAAAGAGAAGAATAAAGAAGTAAAATGATAGCAAATAAACCAGATTAATAAAATAATTAGAAGTTGCCACTCTATAAATTTTCAGCCTAATGAATAAGCAAATTACCTTAGCCCAAGAATTTCAGTATTTAGCATAACTTGTATTCATGCATGACATTTTGTAAATAATGTTGGTAACCATGTACTAAAACTAAAAACATTGTCAATTGTTAACAAAATGCAAGTTTTATAACAAAACTCACATCCCAAAAATCCATACCACTATTGTCTCCAAAAGAGGAGGAAAGATAGATGGCGAAACATTGCCTCAACAACAATTCTATAAATATGAAAAGTCAAACTACATGATGGAAGTTCTATGTTGCTCGAAAAAACAAAATTAGTAGCATAACAACTTTTCTATTCCCAATACGTGCACCCACTCCCCTAATGTGTATTACCTAACAGTCAATATTCACTTTTCCTTCCACCAATGAAGTAGTTACAAGATAAGCATCATTTATCTTTTAGACACTACATAAGGTTTAATTACATCTCCCTATGAATAGTTTTCCAAATGAAAGGAAAAAATGGGTTTAACAATAGGATAGAGATGTCCTTGTCTCACTCTTCCCCCATAGAAAGAAGAAAACCACTTATTGATGTCATCTACTTGATTCTTTGAAGAGAACTAGAGAAAAAAAAAGTACAACAACATTGTGATAAGAAAGAAGCATGGAAATTTCATGAAAATAAATAGATAATCTATTACCTGATTAATGTAACTCAATTGTGAAACACCATATAACAGCTTTGCCACATCATCATCAAATTCTTCTTCTATATTTCGTAAACTTTTAAATGTATCATCAAGCACATCATGAAGAATCCCATCCACCACCGTGTCAACAGCCTACAGAGGGTTTTAAAACTTATAAAGGAATACCAATAATAAATTCATGCAATATTTTTCCTTATAAGCACAAAGGGTTAATCAAACCAAGCAGTCAAGACCAAATTAGCACCTCTCCACTACAAATCTTTTTTAATGTCTTATTTTAAAACATCAAAACAATACCCCCAAGGGCAAAAATAAAGTTCATTATTTATTTACTTGAGGATGTCATCTAGTTAATGCACTGAATCGGAATGTCAGACTACCATCTAGCTTTTTTCAACGAAAATCGTTTAGAACTCCTACATGAGAGATGATCATCCATCTGCATTTAAAGAAATAATCATTCAACAATGTTCGAAAGAAACCACAACTCAGAGATGCAATGTACATAAAAGCTTGCATTTCGACAGCTAGAAAAAATTCAAAATATGAAGGTAGCAAATTTAAACAAAATAGAACACAAAAACCTAACTACATAATCGAACAACTCAATAATATGGAGCAATATTACTTATAAAGGTGGCCAATACTATAACTAACACGCTTCAAATGACAATTTCCAAGAGTAAAGTCTGTATAAAAGACTCTGATGTGCTGAATCATAGAATTTGAATAGGAGTTTGCATATATAGATTTTTTTAGTAGGATAGCCTGTATGCAAAATTAGAGCACCCATAAATGGTAACGAATGATTTTAATCAAACGATTTATAGGATATTCTAATACAATATCTAATCCCATAGTTTATGGAATACTATCTAATCTCATGATTTATGGGATATTCTAATACAAAGAATTTAGTTGTTCCTGCCCTGGTACATCATTTTCGTTACGTTCACCAATGAAAATAGAAGTCATGGCAACTAGTCTAACTGGACTAAAACATTAATCAACACAAAGAGATATGAATACGATAAAATTTGAGTTAGTTCTTCAAGCTATAGTTTGAAGTTAATTTACTGTAGGGAAATCTTCTCAGTAATGTCAATCATACAATTATATTTACAGTTAAAACAATACATTTCTTACGAGACAAAACCTCAAATGTCATAAACATAATATATAAGATCATCTAATCACCTTAAATTAAAGAACCAATAGATACAAAATATAAACAAAAGATATAGTTTGCTGGTCCCATAACAATTGCAAAATTTAGTTATGTTTGAAACACTTGTTTTGTATGAGTCCTATAAGATATAAATCTAGCAATACTACAACATCAAGAAAAGATCAACACCATTACCAAATTTGAAACAATTATGTGGCCACGAATAATAATTACAGGGGTGAAAAAAATATTTCAAAAATAACATCAATTCATCAAAAGAAACTAAAAATATGCTTAGTTTGTCAAAACATTACTAAATAATTATTTTTATCTCAATCTGAATTACTTTATGGTGGTGCTCTATCGGTCTCTTTCGCTATCTCTCTCTTTTGGTGATCTTTTAGTTGTCGGGAAAAATAAGTTAATAAAATGTATTGTCGAATAGAAAAAAATAAATTAACAGTAATAAGAGGTCAGAGCTTACTTTCAAGCTTGGAACATCAATCTCATTTGCCAATAGATCATCATCTTCAGGGGTGTAATTTTTCTCATTAATAGGCAGCAAGCTAGCTTTAAAGGATATTCTCCTTGCAAATCCATTTTCTGTAGTAGTACTCCACATGGAAGATAGATAAGTCCGCAACTTACAAAACAATTGCGGCTAAATGACACATGCAAATCACAGGGAATATGTTAAAATTGGAAAGATAATTTAGCTAACAAAGAGATGCCACAATGAATTTACCACACGAGTCAAGGATTTATGCTTGGATCTAGACCAATACTTAATAGAATTTAATGCTTCAATGTTTAAGAAGTTTTCAAGTTAATTTTTGGTCAAGAGTCAAAATATCTAAAAAGGCTCTATTAAGTCATTCTATTCAAAAGCTCTCTTAATTTAAGTAATCTAGTGCATTAATATTATACTATCCTTGGATTATAAGAATCCAAATAGTACTCTTCTTCATAGAATATTTATCAAGATCAAAATCAATCAAACTTGTTGATGGTTATTTATAGTCAAAATATTAAATTCCAATTAACTCCATTATATCCATTTGCATAAAATCTCTAGTTAATCACCACTAAAATTATTCAATATTGGTTATTTTGAGATTCCTATTTTTACAGAAAGAAATTCTCTTTCTTTTTTTTACACATGGTTTGAATAAATAAATAGACTTAAAGACAACTCAAGAAAACAAAAATACAACAACATGCTGATAAGAAAGAACCATGGAAATTTTATCAAAATAAATAGATAATCTATTACCTGATTAATGTAACTCAATCGTGAAACACCATATACCAACTTTGTTATATCGTCACCAAAAGCTTCTTTTATATTTCGTAAACTTCTAAATGTATCACCAAGCACATCATGATGAATCCCGTCCACCACAGTGTCAACAGCCTACAGAGGGTTCTAAAACTCATAAAGGAATACCAATAATAAATTCATGCAATATTTTTCCTTACAAGCACAAAGGATTAATCAAGCCAAGCAGTCAAGACCAAATTAGCACCTCTCCACTACAAATCTTTCTTAATGTCTTATTTTAAAATATCCAAACAACACCCCCAAGGGCAAAAATAAAGTTCATTTATTTACTTGAGGATGTCTTGTAGTTAATGCACTGAATCGGAATGTCAGACTACCATCTAGCTTTTTGGAAAGAAAATCGTTTAGAACTCCTACATGAGAGATGATCATCCATCCCCATTTAAAGAAATAATCATTCAACAATGTTTGAAAAAAACCTCAAATCAAACATGCAATGTACATAAAAGCTTGCATTTCGATACCTAGAATATCTATATAATGTTCTCTATAATGTCTACCGTACAATTATATTTAGAGTTACAACAATAAATTTCTTACGAGACAATACCTCAAATGTCATAAACATAATATATGAGATCATCTAATCACGTTAAATTAAAGAACCAATAGATACAAAATATAAGCAAAATAGTCAAGTTTGAAACACTAGTTTTGCATGAGTCCTATACGATATAAATTCATCAATACTACAACATCAAGAAAAGATCAACACCATTACCAAGTTTGAAACAATTATGTGGCCAAGAATAATAATTACAGTGGTAAAAAAATATTTGAAGAACAACATTAAGTCATCAAAAGAAACTAAAAATATGGTTAGTTTGTCAGAAAATAATTATTTTCCATCAATCTAAATTACTTTATGGTGGTGCTCTATCGGTCTCTTTCTATATCTCTCTCTTTTTATGATCTTTTAGCTATCGGGAAAAATAGGTTAACCAAGTGTATTGTGGAATAGAAAAATAAATTAAACAACATTAATAATGGTTTAAGAAGTTTTTGAGCTAATTTTTGGTCAAGAGTCAAAATATCTTAAAGGGCTCTATTAAGTGATTCTATGCAAAACTCTCTCAATTTAAGTAGCCCAGTGCATTGTTGTTATACTATCCTTGGATTATAAGAATCCAAATAGTACACTTCATCATAGAATATTTATCAAGATCAAATTCAATGAAACTTGTTGATGGTTATTTATTGTCAAAATATTAAATTCCAATTAAGTCCATTATATCCATTTGCATAAAATCTCCATTTAATCACCACTTAAATTCTTCAATATTAGTTAATTTGAGATTCCTACTGATACGGAAAGAAATTCTCTTTATTTTTTCACACATAGTTTGAATAAATAAATAGACTTAAAGAGAACTCGAGAAAACAAAAGTACAACAACATGGTGATAAGAAAGAAGCACGAAAATTTTATCAAAATAAATAGATAATCTATTACCTAATTAATGTAACTCAATCGCGAAACACCATATACCAACTTTGCTACATCGTCAGCAAATGCTTCTTCCATATTTCGTAAACTTTTAAATGGATCACCAAGCACATCATGAAGAATCCCGTCCACCACCATGTCAACAGCCTACAGAGGGTTCTAAAACTCATAAAGGAATACCAATAATAAATTCATGCAATATTTTTCCTTAAAAGCACCACGGGCTAATCAAACCAAGCAGTCATGACCAAATTATATTTAGAGTTACAACAATAAATTTCTTACGAGACAACACCTCAAATGTCATAAACATAATATATAAGATCATCCAATCACTTTAAATTAAAGAACCAATAAATACAAAATATAAGCGAAAGATATAGTTTGTTAGTCCCATAACAATTGGAAAATTTAGTCAAGTTTGAAACACTAGTTTTGCATGAGTCCTATACGATATAAATTCATCAATGCTACAACATCAAGAAAAGATCAACACCATTACCAAGTTTGAAACAATTATTTGGCCAAGAATAATAATTATAGTGGTGAAAAAAATATTTGAAGAACAACATCAAGTTGTCAAAAGAAACTAAAAATATGATTAGTTTGTTAGAAAATAATTAAATAATTGTTTCTTATCAATCTAAATTACTTTATGGTGGTGGTCTATCGGTCTCTTTCTCTATCTCTCTCTTTTTGTGATCTTTTAGCTATTGGGAAAAATAGGATAAGCAAGTGTATTGTGGAATAGAAAAATAAATAAATTAACATTAATAACGGCTTAAGGCTTACTTTCAAGTTCGGAACATCAATCTCGTTAGCCACAAGATCGTCATTTTCAGAGGTGTAATTTTTCTCATTAATAGGCAGCAAGCTAGCTTTAATGGATACTATCCTTGCAAATCCATTTTTTGTAGTAGTCCCCCAAATGGAAGCAAGATAAGCCCGCACCTTGCAAGACAATTGCGGCTAAATGACACATACAAATCACAAGAAATATGTTGAAATTGGAAAGATAATTTAGCTAACGAAAAGATGCCACAATGAATTTACCAAATGAGTCAAGGATTTATGCTTGGATCTAGACCAATACTTGGTAGAATTTAATGCTTCAATGTTTCAGAAGTTTTCAAGGTAATTTTTGGTCGAGAGTCAAAATATCTCAAAAGGCTCTATTAAGTCATTCTAGGCAAAACTCTCTCGATTTAAGTAGTCTAGTGCATTAATGTTATACCATCCTTTGATTATAAGAATCCAAATAGTACACTTCATCATAGAATATTTATCAAGATCAAATTCAATGAAACTTGTTGATGGTTATTTATTGTCAAAATATTAAATTCCAATTAAGTCCATTATATCCATTTACAAAAAATCTCCATTTAATCACCACTTAAATTCTTCAATATTAGTTAATTTGAGATTCCTACTGATACGGAAAGAAATAGACTTAAAGACAACTAGAGAAAACAAAAGTACAACAACATGGTGATAAGAAAGAAGCATGGAAATTTTATCAAAATAAATAGATAATCTATTACCTGATTAATCTAACTCAATCGTGAAACACCATATACCAACCTTGCTACATCGCCACCAAATTCTTCTTTTATATTTCTACAACTTTTAAATGTATCACCAAGCACATCATGAAGAATCCCGTCCACCACCTGTCAACAGCCTACAGAGGGTTCTAAAACCCATAAAGAATACCAATAACAAATTCATGCAATATTTTTTCTTACAAACACAAATGATTAATCAAACCAAGCAATCAAGCCCAAATTAGAACCTCTCCCCTAACAATTTTTTAAATGTCTTATTTTAAAAAATCAAAACAATACCTTCAAGGGCAAAAATAAAGTTCATCTTTTATTTACTTGAGGATGTCTTGTAGTTAATCCACTGAATCGGAATGTCAGACTACCATCTATCTTTTTTGAAAGAAAATCGTTTACAACTCCTACATGTGAGATGATCATCCATTCCCATTTACAGAAATAATCATTCAACAATGTTCGAAAGAAACCACAACTCAAACATGCAATGTACATAAAAGCTTGCATTTC
>JAOSBN010171775.1:0-20423 GCA_027563595.1 Erythroxylum suave | reverse complement strand
ATTTTTATGTACCGTTGCAAGAATTTAATGATAGAACCGTGTAGAAACTAATGTTATTGTTTGTTTATGAAGAGTTGAGAGGGGGGGGGGGGGGATGACTAATGAGTTATAGTTAAAATTAATAAAATTACTTTTTATTTTTATGTACCGTTGCAAGAATTTAATGATAGAACCGTGTAGAAACTAATGTTATTGTTTGTTTATGAAGAGTTGGGGCGCGCGGGGGATGACTAATGAGGTATAGTTAAAATTAATAAAATTACTTTTTATTTTTATGTTGCCAAACAGTCTACTATATGAAGCTCTTTCAAAAAACCTGTTTTTTAATTGACAGCCAAACAATCTACCGGTTTCTTAGAAAAGTTTTTCTTAGAAAAGCTCTGCTAACAAAAGCTCTACTGATATAAGCTTATCCAAACAGGCGCTTAATCAACCTTTTTCTTAGTAGGATTACACATTCTCTCTTACTAAAGTAAAATCTTCTAGAGTCATACCTAGATGGATGGCCTTGGTGGGATTAATATCCTCGTTCCTTTTAAATGTTAATTGGACAAAGAATTATGAGTTTTGTTATAAAGGAATTGGGTGACCGAATTGATCATGTATCTAAGGGCAGTGTTGCATTGATTAATCTCTTATTCCCCCTTATTCAAGAGGGAATTTTTGGGGTTCGAACTTATTAGATACATTAGTGTAGGAACATAATTACTGCTTGAATTTGATGCCTTAAGGTAGGATTTGTAATTGCTTTGCTTGTCGATAGGTTTCCATATCAATTGATAAATCTCGTCTTAAGAGGTTACTGCTAAGAACTTTTGTCCATATGATGCAGTTTAAGAAGAATTTTATTCCAATTTTCCCTTTGGTTATAAGATCAATCTTAAAAGATTTACCAGCTATAGCAGTGGAATATTCTTTAAGAGATTGTCATACGTTAAGGGGAAGGATTTGAAGCTTGTTTACACTTTTATAGAAACTTGTGTCCATGTATCATATAGCCTTAATAGACTGATGACACTTGCTTATTATAAGTTGTAACTCCATATAGGGTCTGGTGATGATTTAATCTTGAAAGTTACTTTTAGGCAGGGCTCTTTTATCATAAACGTGTAATTTTCCTCTTTCGCAGTCAAATAACTTTCTTCGGTGGACTCATAAAAAGGGACTACAAATTAGGTGTCTTCATCTTCACTTGTTTGTTCTTTGAATACAAACCAAATGTCCTCAACACTCTTGATTGGAATAATGGCCTCAATAGATTTTATAAGTTTCATGTCTCTTATAAATTTATTAGGAACATCTCTTGGCATAATTTCTATGTTTTTCACAAAGATATTGTTGATTTGATTTCTTTGCTCTAGGAGATCTTTTCTTAAAAAATCTAATAATTATTCTTTTCCTTCTATGAGGTCATTGGTGACCTGCCAGCCTTGTCTTACAGAAATGAGACTTTTTCTTACAAGAAGATCTTGTCATTTTCTTACATTTAATCTTCAAATAGGACTTTTTATAGGCTTGTGTAGGATGTGTTTTTTTTTCCAACATTATAGTCCTGAGAAAATTTTGATGTTCACATAGTTTGTCGAGCGTAGTCAAAGCCAACTGGTATATTTCTCCTAATGAGATTTCTATCATGTCACAATGCAAAGTTTTTATTGTTCTTTGTAGCTCTAGTTAGTGTTTATTAGGGAGAGAGGCAATAAACATATATTTGATAATAACATTGTTGAACATGTTTAAAGTAACGTACCACTCTATAGAGCATAAGCCTGAACATACCAGAGAATATTTGACAACATACTATACAGAAATGATATATAATGTCAATCAAATTAATTCAATCTGAATCGTCAAACATATCATAAGCATTCAAAACATTCATTTCTTCTCATTTCTTTCACAAACATATAAAGTCACATATGTCATTATAATTCAGAATCCATATATAAATTACACAACAATTGAGATTTTAATATTAGTACAAAAATGTGTGACATGATATGGAATGCTAACGCAAAAGACTCTAACTAAACTCCACAGATTTAGCTGATCAGACCTTTTGGTCATTTATGTCCTCAAAATGTAAGTATTAAACTTCTACCAGATCACTTAGTAGTTAGAACTCCCCTGAACCTAAAAACAATGATACAATTTTGATGAGTTTGTGAACTCAGTGAGTGAACCATCATCGATGCACTTACACAGTCAAATCACAAAGACAAGTTGTATCATAATTTATCACACTTCAACAACTGCATCACATAAGTCAGTATTGCATATCACATCACATTCTCCATTGACTTCAGTTATATCTCACTATTTTAAAGCAATTCAATAAATCATTTCAATTCGATCATATGATGCATGTAGGGATGAATATGTAAATGCTCATGTGTTTTCGTTTTCATTTTACTTTGTTATGACCAATTGTCTATCAACACAATTTGTTGTCTCGTACCCATTTTGGGTACCGAGTTCATGGCTGGCCCATAACCATTGTGGATATCGATTCTATGCTATCGAAACCTGAGGCTCTTTTTATAATTCTAAGCTTAAAGCTCTTTTCTGCATATCAGTCATGCTGGTCATAACTCCTTTATCTGTTCATGCGTTTGAATATGATGAGATGTATCATTTCATATGCTATGTTTTCATTACCTTCATTTTGATGTGCTCGTGCCATATAACTACCTCTTTGAACCTAAGTCTAACATTTATCAATCAATTGTGCACACATTTCATATTAAACATACAATTCATACAAAAGCATATTGTGTATGTATTGCATGACGATAGACTCGCAAGGTCACTAATTTGTTTAATCATATGAATATACTATCATGCACATGTATATGTGTCATATTTCAATGTATGCTTAACTGACTTTCTGGGTATATATTCTTATGCATAGATCTTGACTATTCAATTTGTGTTTATACGTCATAAGATCGTTCAAACATCATAGCTTGTATACTGCCATTTTGCAATAACATTTATACATTTAAGTAAGCTTGATTTACTCCAAATTCATCAATATACATTACACTTATCCGTGTATATTTTCATGATAAAAGAACCTCTTATAACACACACACACAATTGTTGCTTTAAATCTAGAATTTCAATAAGCTAGATTTATATATTCACCAAACTTTTTCCAGTAATATATATTCATACATTTACCCAATTCTTATTCAAAATTAACCTATGTAAACACATTACTCATGTTCATTAAGATCATGTTTCCATTAAAAGAACTCATTTATTCCTTTAACAAGATCATAATTTTCAGCTTTGAACACAACCACATCAAAACATTCCATTCTTTAGGTTATAACATCAATTAATTACATAAACCTATCAAGCTCTTAACTAATTAATCAAACAAAAATCTAGGCTCATTCCTAGCCTTAATCAAGTCCAAATATACCAATCTAGAGTAATTTTTCTCAGCTGGTTCGACATGTACATAAGGCTGAAATTAAAATTCCAGAATTTGTTATCAACATCACTAATGTATGTGACTTTACTACCTTCAATCCTTCACGAATTTTACAAGCTTAGAGACATCACTAATACCTGAAAATTTTCAGATTTCATGTCCTTTAAGGTTACTTGATTTCGGGTTAATTTAACTTCCACATTGTTTACACTAAGGCTTATAAAATTTTGCTCACTTATATCATTAACAGTCACTTTTTACAAACACACCTACAACTCTAATTTTCCAAATTCGAAAGCACCTTAATGACATCTATCTTTAGCATGAATTCCTCATCAATTATACTTCAAATTCCAACTTAAATCATCCATACAATAGCCTATGAAAAAATAGAATAGAAAAGTACCCATTCATTTTTCATTTTCTATCACATCTTCAACGCCAACACCACATTCAATCCATTCCTAATTAGCCATAATAAAAATTTTGCTAACATATATCACAATAAGTCAGTATTTCACTTGATTGCCACCTCAAATGTCAAGCTTGCTTAGCTTGACATGCAATAACATTTCAAGTGAAATTGGGGACTGTGTGATGGTTCAGCCACGACCAGAAAATAAAGACAACAATATATGTCACAATGTTTTTCCTCTATGGCTATGTTTATGAAGGATTTTGCATAGGTTTTGGGTGGTGATGAACAAAACTAAGATCGAAACTCATAGATGAGGGTTATGGGTGGGTTTTAGCAATGAGAGGGAGGAGAAGGAGAGAGTATACGGTAGAAATAATAAAGAAGATGAGCATGCAATGTTTTAAGTCATATGGTGTAAGATGGGTGTTCTTTCTTAAAGGACACTTGTCATGTAATTAAGCAAGATACTTGTCCTCCTTTTTGGCTGCCAAATGTCACTTAATTCCTAAGTCATTTGTCACTTAATTCTCCAAACCATTTGTCACTCATTTTATAGGTTTAGTCATCCTAAATTTCCACATGTCAACTTGTTTTACTACTTGAAGTTTTTCATATGCTACATGTACATATTAATCCATCAATCTTCCAATTGTGACAAATAAACTCCAAATTCCTAATTGTAATTTATCAATTATTTTTATTGGTAAACCAAAATACAAGCCATTAAAAATGCACAATCATTTTGAAACTCTCATACTTTGGAATATGTCAATTGAGAGTAGATAAATTTTTTTCATTTTTTCTAAATAATAATTAATATGTGTAAGCTAATATTATGCATGTGAATAAATTCATAAAATTATCTCTTAAATGCACCAAATTGACTATATAATGATGTAATTCATTTGACTCAGTATTCTAACACTCTAACCCTCAGTAGTTTTTGAAATCGACTATTACATTTAACATGTAATATTTCTCAAACATTTTCTAAAAATGTCGCTGAAGATCTCTCTTATCTGGAGAACAACACTTCATTCGAAGTATTCTTGACAACTTTGTCTATCAATTAATTGCATGTCTCCAATAAATTCTTTATGGATCATTCCTAGCAAGGTTCTTGCTTCAGGCTGAAGCCTCCTATATTCTCCTAGACTTTGAACTCACTCTCATAGGTTTCAAATCATATGCACACAAATTCCATTATTATTTCTTTAAAGGTAGCTTTTGGCCTATGCATTTGTAAGTTAATTCATGCCCCAAATTCAAGTAATCTCTCTCTATTTAGTGGGTGGAATGTCATCAAATGTAAATCAAGGCCTTGAAGCTAACTGGGATATAGTCTTCAAATATTGATATATTCACTCTATTCCTAAAAGGTCTACACCTTCCACTTTAGGCTCTTCCTCCATAGCAAATGGTAATATTTAAAAGTTTTTTAATTCCCAAAAGTATCCGAGCTGTAAGTAAAGGTCCTTCAGTAACTAATTTGATGGGTCTATTGAATTTCCTTAGTTCTTTTTATTTAAAGCTTCAATATGAAACTATAAACATTTACTTATGTGCGAAGCATTGTGATTTGTGAACACAAAGAAGTTATTATTTTTTATTAGATAAATTATATTTACAGTTTGAAGTTTTTTATCTGATTTTATATTATTCATCAAAATTATTAAATATAGTAATAAAATATTTAAATGTTCAATTTATTATGAAATTAGTTTATTATGAATCATACAATTAAATCTACATATTAATTAATAATTATATGGTAAATAATAATATATATAAATATTTATTTTAAAAATAAATAAAAGAAAAATGATGTGTATAATACACAATAGCACCCATATATTCCTCTTTCTTTTTTTATATATTTTAAAATTAAATATTGATATATATTATAATCTATTACATAAGTGTTATTAAAAAAATTTATTATAGATTACTAGTGATTAATTTCATAATAAAATAAAATATTTGAATTTTATTATTTTTAATAATTTTGACCACTATTATAAAACTAGTAAATATTATTAATTTTAAATATAATTTATTTTTATCATATTAAATAAATTATTAAATGATATATTTTAAATACATTATTTAATAAATTCACGATTTACAATTCTCTTAAATATTCTTAGCAAAGTAATCGTTAAAAATGGACGATTGGAGTCTACAGTTTCTTTTCAATAGATTGGCTGAGACAAGACATAAAGCTACTATAGGTAGTCCATTCCCAATTATCTTATGATTGCATTACTATTGTCCACAAATTTGACTTTACCGATGAATAGGGGTGATAGTAGGTCAGGCTAAGTTTGGACCAAGTAAGATTAAGGTCGAGGCCTTGACCTAACCTAATTGGGCCATATAGGTGGGGCCTAAGGTCAAAGCCTAATTGGGTTAATTAGGTTGGAATCTTGGTTGGGCTTGGGATGGGTTGATTTTTTCTATTTTTATTTTTTGAAAATTTTAATCAAAATTTATTAAACCTAAAATTTTAAAGTTATAAATTCAACTAATTAAAGTTACAAATTTTAATTGATTAACAAATTTTGAGTTTTTATAATAAATGAATATATAAAACGTACATATATTGATAAAATAAATAAGATGAAACCAAATTTATTAATGAAGTAGGATAGGATTATAGGAAATGAAAGAAAAAGGTTATAATTAAAGTGATTAAATCAATTAATTGAAGTTATGAATTTCAATTGATTAATAAAAATGAGATATATATATATATATATATACTGGTATTGGTAAATTGAATAAGATGAGCTCAAATTCATTAATGAAGGAGGATATGATTATAAGAAATGAAAGAAAAATATTAGAATAAAGTAATCAATTCAATTAATTGAAGTATGAATTTCAATTGACTAATAAAATTTGAGATTTTATAATGAGTGGATATATAGAAACGTACACATATTGATTAAATAAATAAGATGAAACCAAATTTATTAATGAAGGAGGATAAGATTATAGGAAATTAAAGAAAAAAATTATAATAAAAGTGATTAATTCAATTAATTAAAGTTACGAAATTCAATTGATTAATAAAATTAAAATTTTATAATGAATGAATATAAAATGTACATATATTGATACAATGAATAAGATGAAACCAAATTTATTAATGATAAAGGATAAGATTATAGGATATAAAAGAAAAAGGTTATAATTAAAGTGATAATTCACTTAATTGATGACATAATTTACAAAAATGATTATCCAAAATTTTAAATGATACAATTTTCAAAAATTCAAGATAAAATCATCAAATAATGTTATGGACTAGGAGTTTGGAACTGTGAGAGATTAAGAGTGGAGACAAGATATTGGAGTGAGTGGAGGTAAGAGAGAGCAACTAATAATTGTAGTCAGAATCATTAATAGTTTGCATCACTTCTTTTTGTATGTGAAAATAGTATATTTCGTATTGTAATATTAAAATTAAAAGAATATTAAGCACATATTAATAATTAATAAATAATTAAATATACTTTCATCATCGAACATTTTATCAAAATAATGTCCAAGTAATTGATGAGTATGAGTATGTGTATGATTAGTTGCCTCCGCATCAGTACCTGTGGTTGTATTAGTATACAAATTAGAAAAACAATATGCTGTAAGATAGTTTTAAAAATAGACAAAATTGATATATTAAAAAGAAAGGAGTTTACCCTTAATATCTTCATCATCTAACTAATTTCGGGCAAACATAAAGGCTTCTAGAGTACGAGGATGAAGTCTTGTATGATAAGGACTAATAACCAATGTTAAAAGTAGCCTCTGAATCAGTAATAAATGATGGAATTGTTAATAGGTCTCATGCAATTACTTGCACGATTGAAAAATTATTTCCATAATACTTTCACCATAATAATACAACAAACTGTACACCTTTAACTTTGCCACATAATATGTCGTCAAGTATTTATCTAACTCTATCATATTGTATGAAGTCCTATCCCTTTTTTCTTTCATAAATTTTGTAAGTGAAAGCAACAAACTACTCTTAAAAGATGAGACCGAACCTGAAATTAAAGTCAGAGTCGAACAACCTAAACTATTGTGATCCCAATCTTGAATTTTGTCTATTTTAAGTTTACAATCATTAAACAAATCATAACATAATTGGTTAATGAAATCTACATACTCTTAAGCAAGATCACCATACAAAACATTATATATAAAATTAACTCCCTTCATCTTATATCTCAAGTCCAATACATATAAAACTACAACAATATGTCAAAACATATACTAATAGGAATTCAGCTTCTCGATCATTTGCACTGCTGAAACCTGAATAACCTTATTGAAAACAAACATCCAATCAAATAAAGCTTTCTTTATCTCACACATAGTGCTAAAGTAACAGTGCAAAGTTTGATCTTTTGTTCCTAAGAACAATTCAATTTTAGTATAAAATAATTCTAACTTAGCACAAAGTTTTCTAGCCAACTCTTATTAGTCTTTTTCCAAAAATGCAATCCTGAAACTACTTTATTAGCTGATAAGAACACCATAAGTTATATTAGCAAAGGTCCTTATCATTATATCCTTTGACTCAATATTTTGATGAGAGTACAGTTTATATAATGGTATCTTTGAACACTAGTGTTTTTAGTACCATTGGATTCAAATTGTAATGAACAATTGATGTCCGAAAACTTGTAAGTAAGCATGATGGTTAAGTTTCTAATTGACCCTGAAATTTTATATGCAATCATGATGTTTCATAATTTAAACGTGTTTACGTAGGGACTAATTAATTAATGAGGTCTGATAAACTTGATGAATTTTTATTAATGACAGGACAATGGTCTCTTGGTCATACGACAGTTTATAAAGGAGAAAACATTTGCATTGGTAGTCAGAGATTGAATGTCATATATGCTCGAGTAAGCCTATACATCTGATTATTGAAAATTACATTTATGATGGAGATTCAATTACCACTTTTTATCATAAATATTCTGTCATTGGAGTCAAGACCTATTGAGATAATAAACAACTGTAAATAGATTATACTTAGATATAGATATGTTGTCAATAGATAAGATAAGATAATATAAGTTTGAAATCCCTTAAATTAAGGGATTACTTTAGATAACATTATATAACTTTCCATATTTAAATTCCTACGTGTAATGTCCTATATATGGTTGTATACTCATATTCAATATATGAGAAATAGAAAAATTGTTTCCCACATAGTATTAGAGTTGTAGGGCTTCTTTTTCTAGGATTTGTCCTTTGAGCATTCTTCATTGATGCACTACCGAAACCCTATTTTTTCTTCTCTTGTGTGTTCCATCCTTCATCGCTGCATTCCTCCTTACCTCTCTTGTGTGATTCTTATTAGGGTAGCCTTAATTATTGCAGTATGCTCTTCTTCACTGTAGTATCTTCTTCTTAATCATGTCAACCTCCCAAACCTCTGTCTCCACCATTTCTAACCTTTCAGAAGAATTCAGCACCATTCAGAAAATTAGAGATTTACAAAATATTCTAGTTTCTATAAGCTTAATAGGAAGAACTATCTCAAATGGCCTCAATTTGTTTGTACATACCTTAAGAGAAATGGGAGACTTAGTCATCTTCTTGGAACAGGACCGACTAAGGATAACCTAATTTTCAAAGTATGGGATGAGGAGGATTCCATGATAATGTCCTAGCTATGGGATTATATTGATCCCATGATCAGTGACACATGCATGTTTTTGTCACTGCAAAGGAGATGTGGGACCACATTCGTTGCACATACTCGAAGGCTCGTGATGCTGCTCAAGTGTAGGAGATCAAGATCAAAACTGAAGCTGCTAAGCAAGGAGATAAATCTGTTACAGAATATGTAAACTTGCTGCAGAATTTGTGGCAAGAACTTGATCATTATTGAGTTTTTAAGATGAAATGCCCAAGGATGTTGTCATCTTAAAGAACTTCATTGAAAAAGACCTTGTGTATGATTTTTTGGCTGGGCTGAATGCTTAATTTGATCAGGTCAAGATCCAAATCCGTGGAAAAGAGGACACTCTATCTCTAGAAGAGACAATCTCATTTATTCGATTAGAAGAAAGTCGAAGGAGTGTTATGCTTGAACCATAAACCATGGGCGGGACAACCTTATTTGAAAAAAATTATCATCAGGACAAAGGAAAAAGTGATCTATCTAAGCATTCTGGTAGAGAAAACTAGGGGAAGGAGAATAAGGACAACCTCTAGTACACCCACTACAAGAAACCAGGGTACACAAAGGAGACATGTTGGAAAATACACAGTAAACGAACAAGTCAAGAATGGGGAAATCATGGGGGATAGCAGTAGCCTCAAGCACATATGGTAGTTCAACCTAAAGTTGAGGAAAATTCAAACAGTGAAGAAATTGAGAAGCTAAAAAGTTTGTTGGGACTATTGAAAAACCTTCTAAGACTTGTTCTTTGGCTCTTTCAGGTAAACCTTTAATCCCTATTTGCATGAATGCCTCAGAAAATCTTCATACCAATTCTTGGATAATAGACTCGGGTGCCACAAACCTTATGACACCCACATCTCAACTCTTTCACACTTATACCCTATGCCCAAGTAATAAAAAGATTGTAGTGGCCAATGACTGTCTAGTTACTATTTCAGGTTTTGAAGATATACATATCACACCTACCCTTATTCTAAAAAGGTTCTCTATATTCCAAAACTGTTGTCTAGCCTACTTTCTATTCAAAAGCTTACCCATGATCTTAAATGTTATGCTACTTTCTTTCCTTCTCATTGTGTTTTTCAGGATCAGGTCTTGGGGAGGAGGATTCAACTTGCCAAAGAAAGAGGTCACCTCTACCTACTTGAATTGCCTCAAAGAGTTAGAAGCAACCTATGTTTGTCATTTCTCAGTTCCTTAAATAAAGATACCATTTGCCTTTATCATCTACACCTAGGTCATCCATCTTTTAAAGTTTTAAAGGTTATGTTTCCTCATTTGTTTCAAGGATTAGATATTTCTAAATTTCATTATGATGTTTATGAATTTGCAAAACATACTCGAGTGTCTTTTCTTATTAGCAATAAAAGAAGCTCTAATCCTTTTCATTTGATTCATAGTGACATATAGGTCCCTCTACTATACCTAATGTCTCTGGGACTCGTTAGATTGTATCCTTAATTGATGATTACACTCGGGTAACATGACTCTTTCTTCTTAAACAAAAATATGATGTTAGCCTTGTTATACCTAATTTTCACACTATGATTCAAAACCAATTTGGGGTTAAAATAAAAAATTTTAAGACAGACAATGTCAGAGACTACTTCAACCAGACTTTGTCACCTTTCTTTCAATCACAAGGCATTATCCATAATTCATCATATGTTATCACAACTCAACAAAACGGTGTAGCAGAAAGGAAAAATGGGTACTTATTCAACACCACTCGGGCCTTACTCTTTCAAGGGAATGTCCCTAAATCCTATTAGGGAGAGGCAGTTCTTATAGCAACGTACATGATAAATAGACTTCCATCACGTGTGTTAGACAACAAAAGCCCCATAAAAATTCTTAATAGCTTCTACCCACACTTCAGAACCTCAAATGGCCTTACACGTAAGGTATTTCAATGCACCATCTTTGTTCATGTTCATAACCAACATAGAGACAAACTAAACCCCCAAGTCATCAAATGTGTCTTACTGAGTTAATCACCTACTCAAAATGGATACAAGTGTTACAATCCATCATCTAGGAAATTTTATATCTATATAGATGTCACCTTTATAGAAAATACACCTTTTTTCTCCAAATCCTCTCTTTAGGGGGAGATTTCAATGATGGCAGATAGCACTTATGAGTCTTTCGAACCACTTAAAACCTTGACCTTTCTCTTACTCCAACTCATAGTGTTGAAACAACTGAGCCTTCTGAACCAAACACATTTGAATTCCTCAATTCTACCACTGAACCTATGTCATCACATGTCCCAAACAGCATTATTCTGGTGTATTCAAGGAGGAAGGTCATTCCAGAGCTGACACAGGTCCAAGAATCCAACTCAGACTTTGGAAATGAAATATCGGTAAGATCTAACTCACCTTTACATACATAATTTTTTGAACCTATTGTTGTTAGGAAAGGCACTAGAGAATGCACTAAACGACCACTTCATCCTCTATCTCACTATGTTTCTCTTAAGCGTCTGTCACTAACCTACCAAAACTTCATTATGAGTTTAAATACCATTACTATCCCTAACACATTTTCTGAGGCATTGTCAAAAAGGGAATGGAGGGATGCTATAAGCGAGGAGATGAATACATTGGAAAAGAATAAAACATGGGAGATTGTTGATAAATCAAAAGGGAAAAATATTGTTAACTGTAAGTGGATTTTCGCACCTAAATATAAGGCTGATGGATCTCTTAAGAGATATAAAGCTAGATTGGGCTCAATCTTTCGATCTGGTTCAATTCATGGTCGCATCTGCAAACGTTTGCCCGTAGGCCGACGCCCCCCAATCCAGGCATTTTTCTATATCACTTCAGAAGAAACGATATAAACGCTACGCCCCTTCTCCTTGGTGAGTGGAAGTGGGGTTCCGTCCTCCCTTGCCTTGCGACCTAGGTATTCCGTTTCTGGTTTCCCAGACTTTTTGTTTTGTAAAGGGCCCAGTCCTCTGTTTTTAATAAACTCCTGCTCGAGCTACTCGGCTAACTCTGGTTCTTTCGAAGAAGACCTTGATTTGAAAAGAGAAATAAACATCTTCTCTTGCCTTGATCTCTTTTTTGATCAAACAGTTTTTCCTTGAATACTAAAGGGTACACTTAAACCTATAGTATTGATTATCAAGAGACTTTTTCCCTAATTGCAAAAATGAACACTGTGAGAATTTTGTTATCATTAGCTACCCAGTTTAATTGGCAGCTCCTACAATAGATGTTAAAAATGCATTTCTCTATGGAGACTTAGATGAAGAAATCTATATGAATATCCCACCAAGATTTGAGGGAGACACAGGTAACAAAGTTTGCAAGCTGAGGAAGGCCCTTTATGTGTTAAAACAATCTCCTAGAGCTTGGATTGGGAGATTTGCAAAAGTCATTAGAGAGTCTGAATGTAAACAAAGCCAAGGTGACCACACTCTCTTCATTAAACATTCGGCTGCAGGGGGAGTTACTACACTTCTAGTCTATGTGGATGACATCATAGTGATTGGAAATGATGAGAAAGAGAAGCATGAATTGAAGCAAAGACTAGGAAAAGAGTTTGAGATAAAAGAACTTGGGAAACTAAGGTACTTCCTCAGTATTGAGGTGGCACATTCCACACAAGGGATTTTTGTATCTTAACAAAAGTATACGACTAATTTTTTGGTAGAAACAAGGAAGATTGGGTTTAAGCCAGTCCCCACACCAATGGATCCAAACCACAAGTTGGGAGAAGCTAAAGAAGAACCAGTTTTTGATAAAAGAATGTATCAAATACTAGTTGGTAGACTCATATATCTTGCTCACACTCGGTTAGACATAGCATGCTCAATAAGCATGATCAGTCAATTCATCTATGATCCAAGAGAGCTTCATCTTCAAGCTGCTTATAAGGTGCTACATTACTTGAAAGGTAATCCGAGAAAAGGAATTTTGTTCAAGAAAAACAATACTCTTGCTTTAGAAGCTTACACCGATTCTGAATATACAGGTTCTATAATGGATAGAAGATCAACTGCAGGGTACTATACTTTTCTTGGAGGAAATTTGGTAATATGGAGGAGCAAGAAGTAAAATGTGGTGGCAAGGTCATCTGCAGAATCAAAATTTAGGGTTATTACTCAAGGATTGTGTGAACTGCTCTGGCTGAAGATTATTCTAGATGATTTGAGAGTCCATACTCCATAAGCATGATTAGTCAATTCATGCATGATCCAAGAGAGCGTCATCTTCAAGTTGCTTATAAGGTGCTACATTACTTGAAAGGTAGTCTAAGAAAAGGAATTTTGTTCAAGAAAAACAATAATCTTGCTCTAGAAGCTTACATCGATGTTGACTATGTAGGTTCCATAGTGGACAGAAGATCAACTACAGGGTACTGTACTTTTCTTGGAGGAAATTTGGTAACATGGAGGAGCAAGAAGCAAAATGTGGTGGCAAGGTCATTTACAAAATTAGAATTTTAGGGTTATTACTCAAGGATTGTTTGAATTGCTCTGGCTAAAGATTATTCTAGATGATTTAAGAGTCAAATGGGATGGTCCTATGAAACTCTATTGTGACAATAAGTCAGCCATCAATATTGCTCATAATCCTATACAACACGATAGAACAAAGCATATTGATATTGATAGACATTTCATTAAAGAAAAATTGTAAGAAGGGTTAATGTGTATGTCTTATGTTTCATCAGAACATCAAGTAGCTAATGTTTTAAGAAAAGGGTTGAACAGTTCAATTTTTCATGATCTTGTATACAAGCTGGGAATGGAAGACATCTATTTATCATCTTAAGGGGGAGTGTTGAGATACTAAATAGTTGTAAATAGATTATACTTAGATATAGATAGGTTGTAATAGATAAGATAAGTCTGAAATCCCTTAAATTAAGGGATTACATTAGATAGCTTTAAGTAACTTTCCATATTTAAATTCCTACTTGTAATGTCCTATTTATGGTTGTATACCCCTATTCAATATATGAGAAATGGAAAATTCTTTCCCACAAGACCCTCTGCAGGCTTTCAATTTGTGTTGGCTTTCAATTTGATCTCTTAGTGATTTGAGATGAATATATCATGGGGCTTCGTTCATTATTTAATTAGGTTATTATGTTTGAACAAAATTTTAACTACTGTACTTATTTCCCATATTTCATGTTAGTTATAATGTGCAAAACTTTTCTTCATTTAGGGACATACAAATGGGCATCTTGGGTTGTTTCATGTCAGTACTCATTCATTGATTGTAGGTGATCACTGTGTAGGGTAAGAACATTACTATAAAACATATTAGACTAGTTTATTTACTAAATTACAGTACAACTGTGCAATAGAAAAATTTTGTAAATGGTACTATTTCTGCTTGTCCTTTTTATATAAGAGACACTGCTGGATTGATGCTAAAAATTCATGTTAGGCATTTACATATATGAATTTTTACATCTATTACATAGCAAAAAAACATCTGTAGTAAGTTAATATTTTTGTGTTATCTATTTTACTCGTGTGCATCAAGCATATTCTTGCTTATGTTATAATGCCAATAAAATTTTTTTATTAATTAAGGTTAAGTTAAAGTGCTATGTTTTCTCTTCCTTTTTTTAACTCCCCATCCTCTTTCAAGTCTCTTATAAAACATCTTCTGGATAGAGGACTCCATTTGGATGTTGCATAAACTCTCAAATTTGGCATTTTCTAAAATTTGCATATCTAATATGTTGTGGACATTTTGCAGTCAAGGGAGCGCCCTCTTAGACATTGATTCTAGTGGCAACTTGAATGTAAGTGAAAGCCATAGCTTTTCCTCTGCTATCCTTACTCTTTCAAAAGTTCAATATTAAAGAAGCACATATTCCTACTTATATATTGTTATGGTATATGTTTTTGCATCATGTTTAATTTTTATGCTACATATATTAGATAGTATAAATAGGATGCTATGGAGAACAATCTGTTTTCTCCCATGAAGGGCATACCATATGTGTGAAACCCAACCCATCCATGGTAGTTAGACAGGTAAATCTAGAAACTGACAGTTATGTAGGTTCAAATGGGTGGTTACAATTGTGTTGCAAAATTTAAGTCTATTCTTTGTTGAATTGGAGCAATATGACTGTTAGATCGATCAACCTAGGCCAGTCCAGTTGGTCTTTACCTTTGAGTACAAAATTGGGTTGCATGAGGCACCCAAATCCGATCCCATTTTTTGCCAAAATGGAGCTTTATAGCAATAATGTCTTATCATATATATGTTGAAAGTTAAGCACATTAATCATGGAAAAGCCTTTTAAACAAATCAATATAAATATAATGTACTTATCCTATATTTTTTATTACAAATTAATTTAGTATAAAATACAATAATTGTCAAAATTTTAAATCTTTCATTAATATTTGTTTGTTGTTTTATTTTATTTAAACATAAAGAAGTCATAAATAATTGATATTTAATTTCTAAATTTTTTAAAACTAATATACAATGTAGAAATAAAGTAACTAAGATGATTTTTTAAAACCAAAAATTTAAGACTAAAAACATATAAGTTTAAAAGAATTGTTTTTGATTGAAGGTGGAAAATCTATGCATGAGTTTAAAATCTACACATTTGAACTTAATTTAAATGTTTTTATCTGTTAATTAAGAAATCATAATAATTGATTTTATAAATTTGTTAGTTTCAATAATAGCGAGTCCTTTGACTATTGACCTTTGATGTGTGTTTCTGTGTAGGATTTAGTCACAGGACAACTCACACGGAAATTCTCTTTTCCCTTACTAGAGTTCTTCCCCTTTCTAGGCATGTTGTTTTGTTCATTGTAATGCCTTTAAATAGGCTCAATATATAGAGTTTTAAGAAGTAAAATATAATAGGAATCTACTAATTTATTCATAATATCCATATGACTAAGTAGCCCCAAAGGAATTCATAATATCTATAAGTCGATCGTCTATTAGTAGTTGATCTAGCCCAGTTTGCATTATTATAGACCTTTACTCCTTTAATTTTATTTTTTATGTTTGAAAACAGGGATCTTTTTAGGAATGCCCTTTAAATATCAAAGGATCTTGTACACAACTTCTAGATGCTCCTCGTATAGGGAATGTATAAAATGATTAACCATACTTACAGTAAAGGAAATATCAGGTCGTACATAAGACAAGCAGATTAGTTGCCCTACCAATCTCTGGTACCTTCCTGTATCTATCGGGATTCCATCTTTAAGCTACTGGAGTGTCTGAAGGCTTCCATTCACTCATTCTAGTTTCTTTTAAGAGATCTAAAATGTGCTTCTTCTAGATATCCATTCAAGAAAGCCTTCTTTATGGTTAATTAATTCAAAGGCCAGTCAAGATTAATAGCAATTGAAAGGACTCAAATTATATTTATCTTTACCACAGGTAAAAAAGTCTCAAAATAATCTATGCTATATGTCTGGGTAAATCCTTTAGCAACAAACCAAGCTTTGTGCCTTTCTAAGGATCCATCATAATTGAATGTTAAAGTAAATACCCATTTACAATTAACAACCATTTTTTTCCATTTGGTAGATTGACTTCTTCCCTAATTGCATTCTTTCCCCAGGCTTTCATCTTTTCGAGAATAACTTCTTTCTAGTTAGGAACTTTTAGAGCCTCTTGAATACTATTAGGAATAGGAATATTGGATGATTGTGAAATAAAGATATAATACATGGGTAAAACATTTTTTTTCAAGACACAAAGTTAAAGAGAGGATGTTGTGTACAAGATCTAATACTTTCCTCAGAACTAGAGGGAGATCGATTTAAGAAGAGTTTAGCTTAGAATTACTTACAGGAATACTTTTACAAACATGAACATTTGTGGAAACATTATGATTTTCTTAGTTTGACCTTTGGTTAGACTCATAAAGATGTTATAAAATAATTTGCCTTCCTTTTTTTGCTAGGTGTTACTTTGAATATACAAACCTTTGTACTATTTCTCATACATCTCCAAGCTTCTAGTATTATCATTTTGTGATGGCATTGTCATAGGTTGTTTATTAACTGATACAGTATTGTCAATATTTACTTCATTTGCTTATGAATGATCATGAGAAATATCACTCTAAACAAACTCAAACCTGAGATCTAAACCATCTAAGAAGCCATCTTCACTGATATTTTGCTCCTTTGACGATGGTAGTTATTACAGTATGAAGTACCTTCAAAGAAAGTAACATTCATGAACACAAATAGGTGCACGGCCATAAGCTAATAGTGGTGGAGATGAAGGTGCTCCATTGGATATGTAACCTACCAGAAGAAATAAAGTTAAGAATGAAATAGTAAAAGAAAAATTAAAAGTGGTTAGTATTAATGAAAAATTAAGAAAGATGAAGCTTAGGTGGTTCAAACATTAAAAAGAGACACTTTAACACTCCAGTGAGAAGATACGAGAAAATAATACTTAGAGACTGTAAGAGGAAAAAAAGGAAGGCTTGAGAAGAACTGGGGGGAAGTGATAAAAAATTATTTTAGCTCAGCTGGGACTTACGGAAGGCATGACTTGCAATAAAATACCTTGGTGTACTAAAATACGAGTAAAGAATCTCATTTAAAGAAGACATTCTTGTTCTCTTAGGTCTTTTAAATATTTTCCTTCGAATCTTATATCTTGTATTTAGCATAAATTTTTATTGCGTAGTACATCCCTCCTAGTTATTTATTCTGCAATTTCTTACTTACCTAATTAATTATTTGTTTGTAATAGCTTATTTGATTTATTCTAGTATTTTTCTTTTTTCTGGTTTGTGTATTTATTTACTTATTTTATCTTTTATTTTTACTTTTGGCCTTGTGTTATTTTTATTATATTATGTATTTTATTACGTATTTTATTATTATTATTTTAATGCTTATGTTATTTGTTTATGTATTTATTATATTTATTATTGTTGTTGTTGTTGTTGTTGTTATTATTATTATTATTATGCACAAACACACGCAATATATATATAAGTGGGTCTATCTCTACTAAATAGGGGTAAAACTACGTATTACTAAACTTTCCCAGGCCTCGCATATCAACGAGACACACACTACTATTGTTTGATTAGTGGGATAACCTACAAATGTGCATCTATGTGCTCCAGTATCTAGTTTTGAAAGTTTAGAATCATGACTATGAACAAAGTTTAAGCTACTAAAAATTTTCAAAGAAATGTCTGTAATGAGTTTAGTAGTTGGAAAATACCAAGGAAGAACCTAAATTGGTGTTTTGTAGTTAAAGATTTGAGTAGGTAATCTGTTTATCAAGTAGGTGGCTGTTAGAATTGCTTCGACCTAAAGATATATAGGAACTTTAGTCTGAAGGCTTAAAGCTCTAGCTATTTCAAGAAGGTGTTTGTTTTTCTCTCAATTACCACATTCTATTATGGTGTATTATTATATGAGCTCTGATGAACTATTCCTTTCTAAGAAAAAAAATTCCCAACATATTGTTAAAGAATTCTTTCCCATTTTCACTTTGAAATATTTTAATCTTACTCTAAAATTGTCTTTGAATCATGTTATAAAAGTTTTTGAAGATTCTTTCAGCATCATATTTTTCTTTTAAGAGAAAGACCCAAGTGACATAGTATGATCATTAATAAATGTAATAGACCACCGTTTTCCAAACAATGTAGCAACTCTACAGGGCCCCCAAATATCACTATGAATCATAATAAATGGTTGTGAAGTTTTGTAAGGTTGTGGTGGAAAAATTGCACGACGATGTTTTGCTAATTTACAAGATTCACACTGAAACAATGAAAGATTTTTATTTATGAATAACTTCGGAAACAAATGCTTTAAATGGTGAAAAAAATTAGATGGCCTAGTTGACAATGCCATAACATAACGTCATTATTACTAGAAAATGAAATAGAATTGAAACAAGTTTGTTGGTCACCTTACCTTCCAAATATCCATCCTTTGTGAAAAACGTAGAGGCCACTATTCTGTTTAGCATCCTCAATCATCTTACCAGAATTTAAATCCCAAAATTCATAATGAGAAGAACAAAAAATTAGTCAACAATTATGATCAAGAGTAAGCTTACTCATAGACAATAGGTTATATGATAGGTTAGGAACATGAGGTACATCTTTGAGTTTTAGATAGACATCATTTCTTTTCTAGCAACTGAAGCAAAGGAACTATCAACAATTTTGACCTTTTGATTTCTTACACATGGAACAAAAAAAAGTTTCAAAATACTAATCATATGATTTGTGGCACCTGAATCTAATATCCAGGGTCCATTAATGTTGGAAGTATTACCTGAATGAGCTAGAGAAAATGATGGATTAAGATTATTTTGAGATTTAAACATTTGGTGTAGATGTTCTATTTGTTCCTTAATGAAAGGAAGAAATTATGCAAATGGTTGCTGCCCTGAATCATGCATCTTCTTATCCATTACCATTATTAGAAGAGAACAAATCCATTTGGAATGTTATGACTTCTCTCACTGTCTTAATGTCATTGCTTGGTTTCTTTTCCAATTAGTTGGTTTTCTGTTTAGCTTTCAACAAGTTTCCCTAGTATGTCATGTTTTTTACAATGGTCACACTAAGGCTTTTATTTTTCACTACATTTATCTCCTTCATAGCCAACTCCTCAAGTCACAGAGGTGAACCTTCATTCTCTATTCTAGTTTCACCAGCATTCTTCAATATCACTTGTTGTCTTGCTTCTTCTATTCGTACCTCTAAGATGACTTCTCTTATGGTCAGTAAATGTAACATCCCATCACCGATGGGAAGGGTATAATAGTAATTTTGAGTGGTCCATGGGCGTTTAGAAATGCCTTTACATGTTCATGCATAATCTAGCATCC
>JAOSBN010171700.1:0-20439 GCA_027563595.1 Erythroxylum suave | reverse complement strand
GAAGTCCATCAATAGAGAGTTTTATTTCAAGGAGACATGCAAGTTTACATCTGTATTGTCTAATAAGATTGACAACATTGTTTTGTCTCGAGGCCTTGCTCAGGCCTTGGACATTCCAGTATAACAACTTCATATAGCATGTGTGGAGGTCCTCTCCTCTCTTGGTTTTTTGGCAGTATCATAGTACCCTTACCCTTATCAGCTCTAGTAATACCAGTGTTCGCTTGAGCATTAGCACCTTATGTTACTGCTTTATTGAGTTATGTTGCCGGAGCCTTTCCTTTGTTGACAGACTTTTGGGGTTGCACCTTGTGCCATTCTCCATCACTAGTTTTTTGGAATCTGTTCGAGACTTACTCACCTGTTATAAGTTAATGTCATTCAACTCCTCCCTAGTTACATGATTAGTAGCATTCCTTCCAGTCAGGAGAAGTGGTTCTCCCAACTTATCCTCCCCCTTGGACTATTGAATTTTGCTCCTAAAGTGACTGTTTGATAGTACCCCTATCAGCTGTAATCCCTTTAATGTCTTGGTTGTTCTCCTCTTGCTGTTGTTTCTGTGAATGATTCATAGTGGCCTTATCAGCTATAACCCTTTCAGTGTCTTTGCTGCTATTCTCCTTTTGTTGTTTCTTTCTGTTCCTTGCGAGAGACTTACATTCAAAAGGATTATGCCCAAATTTCTTGCAAGCATAGCAGTAGTTAGGGAATGTCTCATAGGTGACCAATTGTGTATATCGAAAATCTCCAGGCATCCTAACATCAAACCTAGTGACAGGTTGTTTAGACATATTCACTTCCACCAAAATCTTTGCAAAACCAACACGAGCTTTAGTGCTTGTTACTTTGTCTATGCATATGGGTTTCCCTACCCTTGAACCAAGTTTTGATAAACCCCTATCATTCCATAGTTCCAAAGGTATATTAGGGAATTGCAGCCGAATTGGAACTTCCATAAAATCATTATAATCAAATGAGAATCCTTAAGGCAACTTTTTGAGCAGCAAAATTTTTCCAAAAATGATATACGACCTTACTGCTAACACTACAATCCTATCTTCTTCTGAAGTAAATTGGAAGATAATCCAACCTTTATCATGTGGTAGGATTTTACAGGGGACATCCCATTTAGACATTAATCCTTCGAGGGCCTTCATGCCTGGAAAGCTCCCCGTAAAGCATCGAACTAAACAGAATCCCCATTCTTGTTCAATAGATATCACATCTTCTGCTTCCATGACAATCTCCTCCTCCATCTCCAAGTAGTCCAGGTGCATCCCCAAATTGAGTTCTCTATTGTTTCTAAACAAGCTTGCAAATGAACGCTTCGTTTGCACTTTCTGCATGTCAGCACAGGCTAAGTTAGGTATTTTAGCATCAATCTTCTGTGCACTTGAAGGCTACGTTTTCCCTTTCTGTCTATCAGCACAAGTTGAGTCAGGCATTTCATCATCAATCTGTTGTGCACTCTCCCCCTGCTCTAAGCTATCCTCTGAATCTGTGGAGTCACTGCCAGTATCTTCCAAATATGTAGTATTACCATCAAAAGAAGAGGAATTGTCATCCCCCTGCAAACAGTAACACCCTCTGAACATGACAACCCAATCCCTTTCCTAGCAATATGAGATATATTCACAAATGCCTCAGTACCCACTGCTTTACCTTGTATTCCCATCTACTTGAGACCCAACCTAATATCTCTCTTTCACACCTTTGATTCCTTAGAAGGTCTTTAAGAGCATGAGCACTTGTTCCACCTATCAGTTTACTCTAGATATTAATCCCCTGTGACTCGCCACCCTCAACAACAGGGGTAATTGAAGGAGTCTCCCGAGAAGGCAATCTCGCCACCTTCAACCCTAATACACATTCGGCCGTAATGTCTCTCCCCTTGTGAGGGGTTTTGCGCCTTTTACCCATCCTACAAAACCCCCAACAAGTTTAGTAGTCGTCTTCCTTACAAATCAGATGTCAACCATAATGGCCCCGAAGTGTATAAGCAACCCACAAATACAAACCAACAAGAAGATAGAAAAACCAGTCGAAACCAACAAGAAGATAGAAAAAACTAGTCGTATGCACAACCCGTAAATATAAATCAACAACAAAACAAGGAAGTTAGAAGAGCGAAGGAGTTAGTGTGCGGTGCTTAGGGGGAGAATCTCCTAAGGTGAGAGAGCTCACACAACCCGTCTATTACTGATAACTCTTTCTTACTGATAGCTCTTTCTTTTTCTTTTTTTTAGTAAAATGTAAATATATTATACCAAAAAATGAATATATACACGGTCTTGAGGGGCATACCCCAACCTCAAAAATTAAATTCTCGTAAGAAAAGATACAATCTGAGTTAAAAGTAAGTCTTACAAATCTACTTTCCATATCCCTAATACACCCAAGGAGGTTTTGCCAAGAGTCTACAAAATACACCAAAGTGAGGCTAGGTAATCGAAAGAGGGAGGAGAATAGTGAATAGGAAATTACCAGGGAATTGGCCTGGTAATAAGCTATTCATTTCCCCTCAGGAATAGTACCCCCTCAGATGAACAGTAACTTCCATAATGAACAGTAACACCGGGGAATGTACAGTAATTCTGGCAACTGTACAGTAATTCTGGTGGTGAACAGTACTTTGGCAGCTACAGTGAATCCAGCAATAAGTACGCAGATTAGTATATAGCCAGCGATGGAAACAGTAGCCCTGAATATGTACTGGGAGTATTTAAACGTTTACACGTGAACAGTGCCATGCAAGGCATTGTTTCATGCATATTACGTGAGGCGCGTCCCCTACATTGAACAAGCAGTCAACTGGCGTAGTTATTGGGCTTCCATCCAGGGCAGGGCCGCCCATGATTCCAAATTGAATAGTAGCGGCATATAGCTTGATCCAACCCTGGCTAAACGAAGAGATACGTTCTTCATACATGAGGCCACACGATGTGCTACAGTACCATGCAGAGATGTAGGTGGGCGACATCCAGCTCCAAAGGAGAAACAGTGCAAGGAAACGTGAATCAATCGAGAGAAGTAAACTAGCTATCATTAGTGCGAATGGCATCAGGCAGGGGACACACAGAGGGAAACCCATCCATCCGGCAGTCCAGGAATAGCGTTGAACAGCCATCCACGATCGCAGCAATAGATTCAACCACCATTGAAAGATAAATGTCATCATTTGGATGTTATTTTCTAACCTGCAAAATGAACAAATGTGATAGTCAAATCAAAGTCTTCACCCTTGGCTACACCAGGCGACTTCAATGATCAGAGCAGCGGTGGTCTCCATTTTGCAACATCACGCCAGCAATGCCCAGGAAGCAATAAAGCGGAAGGATGACCTTCCATTGATACTATGAAAATAGCTCCAGAAAACATGCACAATACACCAACGAATACAGCATCCATCCAAGGTGGTCGCCTTCAACTTCACCTTACGGAATACAAGCACAGGCCAATTGGCAAGAAGAGTAGCAAGTGCCATTCGACGTCATCTTCTTGCAAGGAACTATATCCCTCTAGGAGCAACAGTGCAATCAGTATCCCTGTAGTAAATAGTGACTCCAGCGAAAGGTTGCCTTCTTGGAGGATCACCAACAAAAGCTTACACCAAAGCCCTGAGCTCTTCTCGGTACACTCACCACGTAAGAAGACACGGGGAAGCAACTAACACCCAAGTTCTACAGCACAAATCAGCAAGAAAAGAATTTTCCTCTTCAAGGTACCTCCATGGTCAGGAGAGGTGCACCATTTGCTTCTAGTTTCCATCTGCTCATTCCAATGAAACTTCAACAGAACTTCACACAACCAAGCATCTAACCCATGCAGGGGTAGTATCATTAAGCCCTGCCCACCGATGTTCACTCTACCAATCTCCAATTGAACTTGAACAACTTCAGGACATCCAACATTAACAGTACAATGAACAACCATTATGCAGCCCCAAGATCAACACAAGAAACCGCCAGGAGACGAGTGAGATCCCTATGCTGTGTATGTATCAACCATTTTCCTTTCCACTCCCCCGTCACCATCCATCCCCAAGGAAAACAATGTCAAGTTGCCCTGTGCCAAATGTAGGAAGTAACGTGACCAGAGAGCCAAGACCTACACTTTGGAGTTGCCCACAATTCTACCAACTGCCTCCTAGCCACTACCCTGTCATCTAACTAAGACAACCATGTCTACCTACCCATCCTACTACCTCCCAGGTTTGAGAAGCAGTATGGTACCAGCATAGAGACTACCATCTGTATACAAGGGAACATCGTGTGCTCTGGATGGGCCCCTCGAGTCTCCTTACTCACCCCAGTGCAGTCTGTCCCTAAATAAACCAGAGTTAAGGTGCCCTGTTGCAGAGGAATGACACAACGTGAAATGCATAGGCATAACCCACATTTAGTTATGCCATCGTGGCTCCCCAACTACCATCCAACCACTGATGATCTCCTACTAACTCCGGCAGAAACACCCATGGGTCAGGGCCCGTCCTCGACCAGTGGACGCAACATGGGTAAACAACTTGGGGTCTGAATGCCTCCAATGCTAGCCTCTCCAATGTGGCGGTATCAGCACCCCCTTGACAATCTGACAACTGATGCCTTCGTCGAGTCCCACCGGCACCAGTACAGACTTGGCCATGTCTAGGGTAGTATTTTTCGGTACAGACCAGGCTGGTTCCTATCGTTAGGATCATGTAAGTATTACAGTAAGGAGGTAGCTTCACATTCAGAAGGAGATCACTTCTTTCGGATAGAGCCAATACAAGATTTTGTACACATCAAGTTTAATGAGATGTACAACATCTGCTATTACAAAAGCATTTGCGTCAAAGGAGGCTGCATTCTGAGTTTTCCAAATTGTATAAATAGTACACAGGAGGGCTAGTCTGGTTGCTTTACTTTTTAGTCTTGCTCCAGGGTATCCCTTGTGGATCCATTTAATTGCACTAGAAATGGAGGACATGGTTTGCCTCATTCCCAGCCAGGCCCGAATAGTGCGCCAGATGGTACCTGTAATGAGGCACTGAAAAACAGATGTGTGGTTGTTTCTCTTTCAGCTTGGCAGAAGCAGTAAGTAGGGTCCAGTTCCAAAAAGTGCAAGTTATCTCTCGTGGGCAACCGATCCCGGCATGACATCCATGCGATGAAGGAGAATTTCGGGGGGATATATTTTTTTCAAATAAATGGCATCCATGGTTTGGGATGGTGCTTAACCCATATCTGTTCATAAACTTTGTGTGCTGAGAGCATACCATTGGTGCATAAGTGTTGCAGCCCCTGTTCGATACCCATACGGCTTCCCATGTGAAGGAGCAATGTGTCCCGTATCTGTGCTAGTCTCTTCATAAGAGCTAAGTCTCGCACATGAGGCCTCCATTCCTACACTGACCTCCCTTTTAAGTAAACGGTATGTACCCATTTCACTCAAAGAGAATCCTCCTTTGTATGTATGTTCCACAAGACCTTAGCCAACAATGCCGAGTTCTAGGTCTTAATATTTTTCAGATCCAGCCCACCCTCTTTCTTCAGAGCACAGAGGGAGTCCCATGCCACCCTATAATGTTTACCACCCCAGAGAAATGCACGACAAATTATGGTGAGTCTCTCAGCGGTAGTAGCTAGGATGGGGAAAGATTGAAGCCAAAAAGATAACACTCCTTGGATAACCAACTGTATTAACTCCAACCGTCCTGCATATGATAAGGTTTTCCTGTTCCATGCATTAATGTGAGCTTCAATTGTGTCCAATAGCACCAAAAACTGGGCAACTGAGATTTTCATTGGGCTAAGGGGACCCCTAGATAACGGACTGGAAACTCCCCCAGTGTGTAGTCTACCAGTTGGAGGATGTCCTCTTTCTCCCTTCCAAAAACTCCAGCGAGATAAATGCTAGATTTAGTAGGGTTTGCTCGAAGTCCTGCACAATCATTCAATTCAGCCAGGGTTGTTAACAATATCTGAATAGACAAGTAATCCCCACGGGAAAAAAGCATCAAGTCATTCGCAAAGGCAAAATGCATTATGCCCAACTGTTGGCATTTCGGGTGGTGATTAAAATCATTCCCAGCAGTCCTCACTTTTAAAAGTCGAGAGAGATACTCCAAACATAATAGGAAAAGCACAAGGGACATAGGGTCACCCTACCTCGACCCTCGTTTACCTTTGAACAAGCCATGAAGGGTTCCATTGATAGCAACCGAATAGGTGGCCGAGGTAATACACTCCATGATCCACCGAATAAACATAAAAAATTTAGCTCTTCCAGCATGTCCCTAAGGAAGGACCAGGAGATGGTATCATAAGCTTTGGTTAGATCAATTTTCAACATGCAGCGGGGAGAAATGCGTTTCCTGGTGTAACCTCGCACCAATTCTTAGGCCAGATACACATTATCAAGCATAGAGCGCCCTGGGATGAAAGTTGCCTGGGTTGGGTCGACTATTTTACTCACCACTGAACTCATGCGTGCTGCCAGAATTTTAGTGATGATCTTATAGGTTACATTTAAGCACGTAATAGGTCTAAAATCTTCCACTCGGAGGTTTGAAAGCTTCTTCAGAATCAGGGTCAGTATAGTGTGATTAATTTGTTTGAGCAAACAACCCGTGGAGAAGAACTCCTACACTGCCCTGGTGACCTCCTATCTAACAATCGTCCATAAGTGTTTAAAAAACCCAGATGTGTAGCCATCTGGTCCTGGTGATTTTTTCAGAACCAATGTCCTGCAGTGCTCCCTTGATTTCAGCCATCCGGGCCATCAGTTGGGCCAGCATATTAGCATCTAACAACTTTCCCTGTGTAACTACAGTGGGGTCCAATTTATGCACCATAGGGGAAAAGCCAAGGAGCTCTTGGTAATATTGTATTAAACAAGTAGCCACCTCCTCGCAAGATTCTGTTTTTTCCCCATTGGCTTTTAGTATATATGGAATATGATTTTGCATCCTTCTCTTACGCACCACCCTATGAATATACTTAGTGTTCTTGTCTGCTTCCAGTAAATGAGTGCATTTGGCCTTTTGTTGGTAAAATGATCTTTCTACATCCATAAAGAACGCAGCCCTTTGCCTCTTCAGTGTAATCTCGTGACTCAACTCAACATCATGAGGTCGGGTTAACAAGGTTTTATAGGCTAGTTGAAATTCAGTTGATGCTTCAGTGACTTTTTGAGAGATATGCCCATAGGCAACACAATTCAGCTCCTTAAGAGGTCTCTTCAGCCTTTTCAATTTAGTACAAAGTGCAAACTAGGTTGTGCCAATAACTGGGAATGCCATCCTCTCTGTAAAGTGTCCTGATATGAGGGGTGAGTCAACCACATTTTAAAAAATTTGAACGCCTTTTTTCCCCTGAGTTGAAATCGGTAAAAGCAACCACCAAGGGGCAGTGGTCCGAATCCACCCGCATGTCCAAGAAGTGTACTGAACAGATATGCTCATGGACTCCCCCTGCTCGATTAATAAGGACACGATCTAGTTTTGCCCAGAGTTGTTTCTTATGCTAAGTAAAGAATTCCCCACGGTATGGAGCAGCTTCCAAGCCTTGGGTCATACGGAATTGCATAAAGTCTTGCAAGAGATAAGCTGACGGGGGTTGACAACCCATTCTTTCACTGGCTGAACTGACACAGTTAAAGTCTCCCATCAAAAGCCACAAGGTATCCCTGTCTGTTCCCAGATTCTCCAAACTCTGCCATAACTCCCTTCGTTTACCAACACTGTATAAGCCATACACAACTGAGACTGTAAATTTGAGTTGTGTAGTATAGCATTGGACCTGACAATGTATGTACTGTTCCCCCACTTCTACTACCTGACATTTAAAGCAAATCGAATCCCATATTATACAGATTCTGCCCCCTACTATATAGCTGAAATTAGTTCTGGAAATCCAGCCAGGGAATTTATTAACCATCAAGCGATGTTGCCGATTATCAGATAATTTAGTTTCAAGTAACCCTGCAAATTTACATCCTTGTTGCCGTATAAGAGTGGCAACATTCGTCTATCTCTAGGGCTTGTTCAGCCCTCGGACATTCCAACAAAAAAGCTTCATGCTACAAAGGAGAGGGCTTTCTCGCCCCTTGCACTCTTAGGTTTGTCCGTGTCAACACCCCTGGTTGGATTGCTTTTTCTGTTTCCCCGCACAGTAGAGCTACCCCCTGTATGAAAATTTCTATTTTCTTTCCCTGCCATCCCTCCTGAGTTGGTTCTTGGTGGGCAAACTTCTATTTGACCCATTGACCTACCTCTACTACTGACTATTTGTTGGCCCTTCCCTGGGAATGGAGGTTTTGGAATGATGGAAAGTCTGTTGGTCTATGTGCGAGCTTTTACTTGCTGCCAGTCCCCCTTGCCCTGAAGAGTACCATCAATCTCAACGGAAGCAGGTGCAGTATGTTGAAGGCTAGGACTTACTTCAAGTACTGGTTCTAGAGCTTTACGATGGCTGGAAGGGTCGTCATGGCCTGACCTCGAAGCTAAATCTGATGTAGATCCCACCACTTTTTGACTACTACGTGTTCGATTCTAGGCCCCCACTTTCCCCTGTTCTGGCTGCTTCTCAGGATTTCGTTGATGGATGGTAGAATTTGCTTGGACTGGGTTGTTTGACTCCCTTACAGCCCTGCCAGTTTCTATTAAGGAAATATCAGCTATTTGTTTGCAATTTCTGCCATTTGTTGAAGTAGTCGAGGAAGCCGTGGGGGGTCAGGTTCTGGGGTTTCAGGGACCAAGGCATTATGCGGGTTGTTCTCCATCTCATTTGCCTATGTTTTGTCTGTTCCTCCCTGAGGCTCTTACACAGTTTTCTTAGTACACCCAAAAGGAGTATGGTCAAATTGTTTGCAATAGCAACAGTAGTGGGGAAAGGACTCATACACAATGGTTTAAGTGTATCGCAGACCCTTAGGTAGGTTAACTACAAAGGCTATAACTGGCTCCTTAGAAATATCCACCTCTACCAACATACGGGCATAGCCAATGCAGGATTTGGTTGCAGTTATTTGATCAGTACATAGAGGCTTGCCAACTCTTGAACCAATTTTGGACAGTAAATTATCATGCCATAGGTCTAAGGGAACCTTAGGAAATTTGACCCAGATAGGAACCTCTAAGAAGTCCTGGTGGTTGAAGGCAAATCTGGGAGTCAATTTCTTCAGTAATAGTGTCTTTTCGAACAATACATACGGGCCTCCTGCTAGGACTCGAGTTCGATCATCCTTTGAATCAAATTGAAATACCATCCATCCATATTCATGCGGTAGCAGCTTACAATGAACACCCCATTTCTTCATCAGATTCTCAACTTTTTTTAACCCAGGGAACCGACCTGTGAAACACCTTACAAGGCAATACCCCTAATCATCCTCTACTGGCCGCAGTTCGGCTTCCTCAAATGTTACTTCTTCCTTAACAGGTGTATATGTTAGGTGGAGTCCATTTTTCAGCTCCCTGTTGTGTCGAAAAAGGCTAACATAGGAGGGTTTTGCAAGGTCGGGTTTGGAGCCAGAGGTGGGTTGGTTGGATAGGTTCTTAGGGGGGGTTGTGGTGATGGGTTCATCTCCAAGTTTCCAGATGAAGGGAATTCAACATTAGCTTCAGACGCTTCCTCACTCCCCTTACTCCCTGTCTCATCTGCCTCAATGGCTGGGGATGCTTCGTAATCCCCCAGCTTACCAACACACAAATCACCAGGAACAAGTTTATCAGAGGGAGTAACAGAGTTACCTGTGCCGTGACTCCTCACCTGGGCCAGTCGACTGTTGTTTTTGCCTTGTCCTGTAGGTTGACGCCTAGGCATATCCTGCATCTGGGCGCCACTTTTAACAGGGTTGTGTGTATCTCTCTCGGTGGTGACTCTTGTAGTCAACTTCTTCAGGGGCAGAGAAGCGGCCTCTTGATCATCACTATCACTGGAATCAGAGGGATCAACAAGGTTGGCCTGTTGGGGAGAACACAAAGCAACAACAAAATCTGCCATGATGTCTTTGTCTTTGGATTTTTTCTTCCCTATTTGTCCGGCCCTCCTCAGGTGGTGGGGATTCCACCCCAAAAATCCAATACCCACCACCGCAACCAAATGTGAGTAGCAGTGGCACAGCCTACCAACACTGCATAAATAGAAACACGAAGAATACTTACAGTAACGTCCACAACAGAGAAGTCACCACCGGCTAGTAATCTTGTACCAGTATGGAAGGAATGGATTATGCTCACTATTTATGAAGAAGTCACCGTCGTATAGTCCCAGTGGTGTGGGGATTGCCACCACAGGGGAGGGAAAGAGCCAGATCCAAGTAAAGTTGGGCGGGAAAATTACTGCCAAAATGGTCTGGTCCTAAACCAGAGAAATTGGCGAGGATGCCAACCTTAGAGAAGGAATAGGAGAGTCAAAAGTAGATACTCGTCGTATTTGGTGTCGAAAATGCTATCCCCAAGACGCCGATAATGGGTAGAATAGATCACCGTGCAGGTTGGAGCTACAGTGTGGTGATAGCGCACTTTCGCCCCAGGTGAGCACACGACTGAGTTTGTTCACTCTCTAAGAATGTCAATGCTTTCAGCCACCAATAGTTGACCAAACTAGAACAAGCACGCAGCAAAAGCAAACGCAGTCAGTGGGTGAACGAAATCCAGGAGACCACTGTGAAGGAATCGCCCATGGACTTGAGAGAAGCACTCAAAACGCTCACCCATAGCTCTTTCTCTTTTTTTTTGTTGGTAAAATGTAAATATATTATACCAAAAAGAATATATACATGGTCCTGAGGGGTATGCCCCGACCTCAATCAAAGTTCCCGTGGGAGAACTACAATCAGAGAAAAGTAACTACGTACCCAAGCCCCGATACACCCAAACCAAATATGGCAAAAGGTCCAAAGAAACCAAAAGGAGGCTAGGTAGCCAAAATATAGAGGAGGATAAGGAATAGAAAATTACCAAGGGAATAGCTTGGTAATAAGCTATTCAGTCCTCCCCAGGAAAACTATCTATTTAAATGAACAGTAACTAATCGAGTGAGTAGTGCCATCGGCGATTTGGCTGTCAGTGTGGCGATTGGCTAGTGCTTCCGACAGTGAGCAGTTTCCAATAGCGTCAAGGAAGTCCAATATTACAGTCACCAGTTGATATGATACGGCAGTGCATAAGTAGGAATTCGAAGTGAGGGGTTGGTGTTGCACGTGAACAGTGCCATGTAGGCACTGTTACATGCATACATGAAGCAAGTCCAGTGTTCAGCCAGCATACAGCTAATGGAGTATGTGGCTTTTTATCCAGGCAGTGTGCATTTCCAGTCCAGTCCACAGTTAATATGGGCCCAACATGGGAAGTCCGCCTTAGCAAAACAGCAGGGACTACCAACGTGCATGAAGCTACAGGGACGCTACAGTCCCATGCAGAGATGTCGTAGCCCGCATCCAGCGTCAACAGGAGGTCACCATAAAACATGGCAAGGAACCGCAATAGTGCCTAACACAAACCTTCAGGGGTCTAGTGCGGTGACGAAACTCTTCTCTCTGGGGATCCTGCAACATGAACAAATGGTTAGTTTGAAACAAAAGCTGCTCCTATGGGTACAACCAGCGTCTTGGAGCAGAGCAGCGGCATCAATGCCCAGGCATCACAATAGGTCCACTCTATGCACGCCATCGCTCCACACTGTTTCATTAGCTTTGGGCATTCCGACAGCAACAGCACCCCCTGTGTGTGACTTCAGGAGATCTAGGGGAACTCTGGTCATTCTCACCACAGTATAGTCCACTGGTGGTGTCCATCGCAGTGCCTCATGTCCAACCTGCAGCTAGCGGGGGCCTTCTTCATTGAAATGAAATCATTTCTGCTGGATAGAACTTGTATAGAATTTTGTATACCACAAGTTTAATGCGGTGGACCACCACGGGGATAGTATAGCTGGAGGCATTAAGAGAAGCCGCATTTCAGGTTTGCCAAATTGTGTAGATGGTGCACAGAAGGGCTAACCGAGTGGCCTTACTCTTCAATCTTGCTCCCGAATAATCCTTGCGTATCCATTTTGTTGCACTAGTAATGGTGGTCATGGTTCGCCTGATTCCCAGCCAAGATCTAATGTGGCTCCAGATGGTTCCCGTAGTGTGGCATTGAAAGAACAGGTGTGGAAGGGTTTCATTTTCAGTGTGGCAAAACCAATAGAGTGGATCCAGTTCCAGGAAATAGAGAGTATCTTTAGTGGGCAGCCTATCTTGGCAAGCTAGCCAGGCAATGAAGGAATACTTCGGAGGAATATATTTTCTCCAGATGAAGGGCATCCAAACCTTAGGGGGGCGTTTTACCTGGAACAGGTCATACACTCTATGGGCAGAGAGCATACCATTTATACAGAGTTGTTGCATTCCCTAGATAGTCTCCATTCGGTTCCCTAGGTGAAGGACCAAGGTGTCCCGAATCTGTGCTAAGCGCTTCATTAGTGATGAATCTCGGACATGGGGCGTCCATTCCCACAGGGACCGCCCTTTTAGATAGACCATATGCACCCATTTCACCCAAAGGGAGTCCTCCTTTGTTTGGATATTCCACAAAACCTTGGCCAATAGAGCAGAATTCCATGTCTTTATATTTTTCAAGTTTAGGCCCCCTTCATTCTTGGGAGCACAGAGAGTGTCCCAGGCTACTCGATAGTTTTTCCCATCTCAAAGGAAAGCACGCATAATGCAGTGGGGCGCTCTGCAACAGTGGCTGGGATGGGGAAAGATTGGAGCCAAAATGAGAGCACCCCTTGAATAATTGATTGTATTAAAACCAGCCGACCTGCATAAGAGAGTGTTTTGCCATTCCATGCATTGATATATGCTTCTACTGTATCCAAGAGTACCAGATATTGGGCCACAGAAATTTTCATTGGAGCGAGGGGTACCCCAAGATAGCGGACTGGAAATTCCCCCAGTGGGAACTCGACCAATTGGATAATATCATCTTTCTCCCTTCCAAAAACCCCTACAAGATATAGATTGGATTTAATTGGATTGGCCCGAAGTCCTGAGCAATCCTTCAAATCTGCTAGGGTAGTTAACAAGATGTGAATGGACCAATAATCCCCCCAGGAAAAGAGCATCAAGTCATCCGCGAAGGCAAAATGTGTTATGCCCAGTTGTTGGCATTTGGGGTGGTGGTTGAAATCAGTCCCCTTAGTCCGTATTTTTAAAAGTCTGGAAAAGTATTCCAAGCATAGAAGAAAGAGTATCGGGGACATCAGGTCACCCTGTCTCAAACCCCTTTTACCTTTGAAGAAGCCATGTAGTGTGCCGTTGATAGCTACCGAGTATGTCGCTGAAGTGATACATTCCATAATCCAGCCAATAAATTCCTGTGGGAAGTTCAGCTCAACCAACATAACCCGTAGGAAGGACCAGGAGATAGTGTCATAGGCTTTGGTGAGATCGATTTTCAACATGCACCGGGGTGATATCTGTTTCCTCATGTAACACCGTACCAATTCTTGAGCCAAGTACACATTATCCAACATCGAGCGCCCTAGTAAAAAAGTAGCCTGGGTAGGGTCGATGATGCTATTTACTACTGAAGTCAAGCGTGCGGCTAGTATTTTTGTGATGATTTTATAGGTCACATTTAGGCAGGCAATGGGTCGAAAATCTTCCACTCGGAGATTGGAATGTTTCTTTGGTATCAATGTCAAGATAGTGTGATTGAGTTGTTTAAGTAGGCAGCCCGTGGAGAAAAATTCTTGCACTGCCCTGGTGAGCTCCTGACCAACAACCGACCACGATTGTTTAAAAAATCCGGACGTGTAGCCATCCGGATCCGGTGATTTTTCGGATCCAATATCATTCAAGGCCCCCTTTATTTCATCTTCCCGGATTGGGGCCAGTAGGTGGGCCCGCATGTATTCATCTAAGACTTTGCCCTGCATGACAACATTGCTGTCCAACGGTTGTACTACGTTGGAAGACCCTAGGAGATCGGTGTAGTAATTTATCAAACATGTTGCCACCTCCTCTTCATATGTAGTTTTACTCCTATCAGCTTTCAGGAGATAAGGAATGGAGTTTTGCAGTCGACGTTTACGCACCACCCCGTGGAAATATTTAGTATTCTAATTTGCTTCTATTAAATGAATGCTTTTGGCCATTTGCTTATAGAAGGATCTTTTCGCATCCATGTAAAGCGCTGCTCTGTTTCTCTTCAAGGTAACCTCTTCACTCAACTTACAATCATGAGGGCAGGTTACAAGGAGTTTATATGCACTTTGGAACTCAGCCGATGCTTCGGTAGCTTGTTGGGAGATATGCCCATAGGCAGCACGGTTTTGTTCCTTTAGAGAACCCTTTAGCCGTTTCAGTTTGGTGCATAGTATATACTGCGCTGTGCCATAAACTGGTCTTTCCCATCCGCTTTGCAATGTGTCCTGGAAGGAGGGATCTGAGAGCCACATGTTAAAGAATTTGAAAGGCCTGTTTCCCCCGGGAGTGAAGTTGGAAAATGCAATTACCACTGGGCAGTGGTCCGAGTCCATCCGCATGTCTAAAAAATGTGCTGTACAAATGCGGCCTTGGGCTCCCCATGCTGGATTGATAAGAACTCGATCTAGCTTTGCCCAAAGCTGTTTCTTGTGCCAGGTAAATAATTCCCCCCGGTATGGAGCGTCTTCTAGGCCTTGAGCCATACGGAATTGTAGGAAATCATGTAATAAGTATGCGAACGGTGCTTGACAACCCAATCTTTCGGTCGCGGAGCTTACACAATTAAAATCACCCATCACCAGCCACAGTTGGTCACCCCCTATGCCCATATATTGCAGATGTGTCCATAATTCCCGTCTTTTACCAACACTGTATAATCCATACACTACAGTGGTTAGAAAGGTGTTTTGCGTGGTGCAGCAATGAAGCTGGCAGTGGATGTATTGGGCCCCCACGTCCACAACCTGGCATTTAAAGTACCTCGGGTCCTAAATAAGATATATTCTGCCCCCGGCTATATGTCTGAAGTTTGTGCAGAAATCCCATCTAGGAAATTTGTTCTTCATCAAATGTTGTAATTGAGCATCGGATAGTTTAGTTTTAAGTAATCCCACGAAGGTGCATCTGTGTTGCCTTATGAGAGTGGCAACACTCATCTGTCGCGAGGGCTTATTAAGCCCTCGGACGTTCCAACAAAACAGTTTCATGTGGATGAGGAGGGGGCAGTCTCGCCCCCTGCATTCCTGTGCGTTGCCAGATTAATGCTCCTAACTGAATTGCCATCACTGGTTCCTCTCCCCGAAGTACTACCCCCTGTGTAAGAATATGCAGGTTCCTTCCCTGGTGGCTCTACCGAATTGATGTGTTGTGGGTGCACTTCAATTGGTCCCAAAGACCTACCCCTATTTCGGATTACCTGCTTACCCTTCCCTAGGCGTGGGGGTTTCATATTCCGAGTTTGTGGTCGTGTTCTAACTGGCTACCAGTCTCCCTCACCCTGAGGAGTGCCATCAATAGGTGGAGATGGGGCCAGCTGAGAGCTGTCTTTAGGTACTGGTTCTTTAGTTGTTCCCTGGCTAGGAGGATCAGCCTTGCCTGATTTCGAGGCTAGTTTGGTGGTTTGCTCTGTCATCTGGCCCTCCCCTGGGCTTTAGGCTGTCTTCTTCACCTGAGTACGTGGTTCCACATTCACAGTTCTCTTATTTGCGGAAGAGGTAACTAGTTGTTGGCCAGTAGTGGGACTGAAGACCTGTGGTGGTGAAGGTTCAGGGGTCAAGTTAGTGGACGGGTTGGTCCCCTTGGAAGTGACCTGAGAGGTACCTGTGCTTCCTGGAGTCGCCTGCATCGTGTGCTTAGTACATCCAAAAGGGATGTGTCCAAATTGTCGACAGAGGTAGCAATATGGGGGGAACGACTCATAGACAACAGTGTGTGTGTATCGCTGCCCCTTTGGGAGATTGACTACAAAGGAGGATACTGGTTTCTGAGAGATGTCAACCTCTATGAGCATACGGACATATCCAATGCGAGACTTAGTGGCTGTGATCTGATCAGTGCAGATAGGTTTACCAATGCGGGATCCAAGTTTAGACAGTAAGGCATCATGCCATAATCTCAAGGGGACATTCGAAAATTTTACCCATACTGGCACCTCTAAAAAATCATGGTGGTTGAAGGCAAATCCAGAGGTGAGTTTCTTCAGCAAAAGGGTCTTGCCAAATACAACATACGGTCCACCAGCTAGTACCCGAGTCCGATCAGCTTCAGAGCCGAATTGGAAGACCATCTAGCCATAATCATGAGGAATCAACTTACAGTGCACACCCCACTTCTTCATCAGTTGTTCAACCATTTTTAACCCAGGGAACCTACCTGTAAAACACCCTACTAAGCAGTGCCCCCAATCCTCTTTCATTAGCCGTAATTCATTTTCAGCAAATGTGACTTCTTCCGCAACAGGGGTGAAGGTTAGGTGGAGGCCATTATGCAGCTCTCGGTTATGTCAGAAGAGGTTGGCATAGGATGGTTTGGCTTGGTCAGGTTTGGGGTCAGATGAAGGTATAGTGGAAGGCTAGGTGCGGGTTAGTGTTGGTAACGGCTGCGCCAGGTTCACAGGGCTAACATTCGGGTCAACCATTTCCTCACACCCCTCACTCTCTATGGCAGTAGTACCAATGGCTGGGGATGCTTCGTCCAGCTGAGCAGAACACACAACACTAATATCAAGGGTATCAGAGGGGGGAAGACAAACACCTGCACAATTCTGTCTCACCTGAGCCATTGGGGCAGTTAGGCAGCTTTGGTCAGGAGTGGGGTGGCGAGACAATTCAGACTGTTGGGGTCCAGTGGAATCAAGGGTGGGTGGAGCTCCCTCCGGGGGCGCCTGGGAGACGACGCCGTAGGGGGGAGAGATGAGGACGCTGGTTCATCACTATCACTGGAATCCGAAAGGTCAACCGGGGTCGCCTGTTGGGGAGAGCGAAGAGCCACCACAATGTCCTCCAAGCTTCCTTTGGTTTTGCATTTTTTCTTTCCCATGGGGCCGACCTGCCGCAGGCGGTGGGGTTTCCACCCCAAAATGCCAACACCCACCACCGTAGTCTATTGAAGGTAGCGAAGGAGACAGTCGGCCAACACCAGTCCCCGGGAGACACTAGTAATGTACGAACCCAGCTACACCACAACTACGTGTGCGGGGGACGTCGCCTGTGTAGATCCTTAGAGGTGCGAAGGTGGGGACCGAACCAGGTTCAAAGTGTGTTGGGCAGGAAATTTGCCGCCAAAAAATTCAGTCGCAAATCAGGGTAGGAGTGCAGCCGTCCACCTTCGACAGGGGTTTGAGAAGCCAAAAAGGAAGAGATTTAGTCCCAAGACCGTCGTAAAACAGGGTTTTGTCCGAAGCTGTCATGCGGATAAATCTTGCTGGTTCCCCAAGTGTGGAATCCCCTGACTTGGGATGCGTACACAGAAACCAGTGGAGAAAACCACCCATAGTTGACCAGAAACGAAGCTAGCAAGCAACAGGATGAGCGAAGGCAGTATGTGAACGAGATCCAGGAGACACCGGAGAGGAATCGCTCTTGGACTTGAGAGAACTCAAAACGCTCACTGATCACCCATAGCTCTTTTTTTTTTGGTAAAATATAAATATATTATACCAAAAAGAATATGTACACGGTCATAAGGGGCATATCCCGACCTCTAACACAGTCAATCCCTACTAAAATACAATCTGAATAAAACAGAGGGTCTCACACCCCGGCTAACCGGGCCCAATAAATCCAAAGTGTAGTAAGCCAAAAACCCCAATACACACCAAAATGAGGCTAATCTAGTAAATGTGAAAAAAACCTGAGAACACCAAAGAGTTAATCTAGAGGTTAAGATGAATAACTAATTGCCAGGCTGTTAGCCTGGAAATTATATTATTCATCTCTTTTAATAAACAGTAACGCAGTCCATGAACAGTGCATAATAGTAACTGTTGGAGTGCACAGGAAATTCTGCACAGTGATTCCAGTGGATCTACAGTACCCCATGACGGTATGTTGGTCATCTTAATAGCAAATTTGCCTTCAGAACAGGGGCCAAGAGGCGTATATTTCTTCAGGCTTCCAGAGATGTGCAGTGATGCACGGTGTTGCATGGTACCCACGTGAACAGTACCATGCAACAGGAGCGTCATGCACAAAACGGTAATGGCCAGACGTCGATATGGAGAGTGCCATTAGTGTAGACTTGCTGAGTAGCAAGCATTGCACGAGTAAGAACACGTGTCAGCTTCCTTACGTGATGGGCGTCATGCACAAGGTGATTTCCATGCATATGGGCACGTGAACAGTGCCATGTACTGTATAGTTACCAAGTAGGTGATGTAAGTCGTCTTCCCCGAGTGTGGTGAGGTAGGATCAAGGGGAGTTCCATCGAATTTGAAAGAATAAATAGTTGTCGCCAATCCGCAGCGCCTAGAACAGCTCACCGGACACCCAAGATTTCGGCAGCAACTGATGCTTACCTGGTCGAAGTGGACGAACCAGTTCCCTCCATGGATACCTGCAAAATGAACAAACCGGTGAAGAAAACAATGGAGGCCACCACCCCCGCCCGACAGGACACTGGCAGTTAGGATCATGTCCCCCTGTGACAGCTGACCAGCACCGGCCATTGTGCTCAAGCATCGACAGCAGTCCAGATTTTCTAGTACCGACCTCCAACAGAACATCAAACGAGTTTCCTTTCCTGGAAGGGCCAGAGACTGTAGGAAACCGAGCCAGCTGGCCACCGACTACACTCGGATAGTTTTTCATTCCATGAGACTTGTTTCCTCCAGTAGCTGCAAGAGCATCCGTCATCTCCTTGTAACACATCACATCAGTCAAGCCCATGAAACTTGAGCGTTGAGAGTCTGAAGGTCGTTCTCCTCCCAAGGGCCAAAACCTACTATAAAGAGCATTTAGACACCGCCATTGGGGAGGTAGCAACTTTACCTCGGATGATGCCCTTGTCACTCCCTGTGAGATCCCCCTTACCAGCACTCACCAAGTGCAAACGGTTAACATGTAGATTCCTAGCATACATCAGTTTTGCCAGCCTCTAAGGAGGACAGTAGCCAGACTACCACCTGAGGGAGGAAGTTCTAAAGTCTGAATTTCACCCACCATCCAAGCCCAACAAGCAACCAGAAGCAAATAGCAGTTGCTACAAATAAAACAGGGGAGGGAGATGATCACCACCTCTGGCTCCAAGGCTACATTAGATGCTCCGTGCAATAGTAACAGGAGTATTCCATCTGTCAAAATAACTCAATACCAAGACATAGCCAAAATACATCCTTCTCACAACAGCTAACTTCCCATACGAATTACAACAGAGCCCATCAGCGGAGAGAGACAATTCAGCATCCCAACGGAAAAAACATAACGGCAAGAAAAGGCATCACCCACCATCCAAGCCCAACATGCAACCAAAAGAAGTCGACATCTACGAAGAGATATTCCCCACAGTTGGCACCGAAACTCCAACAATGTCCCCCATTCAGTAATGACAAGAGGCATACCAGTTGACAATAATTAATCAATACCAAGACACAACCAAAAATTCAGCCAACCCCCTATCACTAATAGCCCATCCGGTTACAACTGTAAGAACAAATCAACAGATGGAAACCGTCCAAACATCCAGGAGGAGAACATAAGCGTCAAAAGGGCAGTATATCAGTGGGGTAGATTTTATAAAGTATCTTGTATATGACTACTTTGATTTTGTGCACTACATCGACTGCAGATACGAATGTCTCTTCAAATACAATTTCATTTCTGGTTTTCCAAATAATGTAAATTGTGGAAAGGAGGGCAAGTCGGGCTGCTTTACTCCTCAATCGGGCACCGCGGTAATCCTTACGGATCCACTTAATGGCATTACTCAGTGAGAGCATAGGCCTGGTCATGCCTAACCAGGTGCAAATAGTGACCCAGACATCATGGGTGAAGGGACAGGTGAAGAAGAGATGGGCTACGGATTCATCTGCCACATGACAGAAACTAAACACTCGGTCAATCTCCAAAAACAGTAGGTTATCTTTGGTAGGGAGGCGGTTCCTAAGGCTCAACCAAGCAATAACAGAGTACTTGGGAGGTATATATTGCTTCCAGATAAAGGACATCTATGGGCGAACAGGGTGTTTTGTTTGAAGAAGTTCATAGACTTTCATAGAGGAAAACAGGCCATTAGAACACAATTGAGACAAGCAACCTTCCACTCCCTTGCGGCCTCCCAATTTCTCTACCAATAAAGTACGGATGTGAGCCAGAGTCTTCATAAGAGGAGAATCCCGAGGGTGCGGTTGCCACTCCCAAACCGACCTGCCCTGTAGGTATACCTTATGGATCCACCAAATCCATAATGAGTCTGCTTTGATATGTATGTTCCAGAGGACCTTTGCCAGTAAAGCTAAGTTCCACGTCTTACAATGTTTCAATCCTA
>JAOSBN010171652.1:0-20445 GCA_027563595.1 Erythroxylum suave | reverse complement strand
AGTAGTGGTGGCAGAAGAGTCAACGATAGAGGATGAAGAAGGAACAAGAGGGGGAAATAAGTTTGAATGGCATTAAGTCTAATGTGGAGTTAGGGCTTCATGGATTAGGTATAGAAAGGAAAGTTAAAAGGACTAAAGATGAAGAAAACTGTGAGAAGTTTGACAGAGTGAAGGGTTGGAGCTTATTTTTGTTTCTGTATTTGGAAAAAAAATTCGGTATCAAACAACAATAATCTTATTCTATACTATTCATAGAAGAGAAAGGTTAAAGGGATAGCTGGTAATGGTCAAAATACTCAAAATAGAGAGGGAAGACAGATGTTGGAAACAAAAGGAGGAGAGACCATGAGAGTTAGAAGATAAAATGGTGATAGCACAAGAATTTATAATTTTAATCATTTCTTATTTCTTTCTCTTGACCATAAGGTAATGCATTACATTTTAAGTTGTCATCCACTTTTTCTTTAGCATTTTGATTTTGTTCCTTTTTTATTTTGTTCTTTATTGCCCTGTTATACAAGACTTAACTCAATAAAAGCTCATGTTTCAATTTTTCTTAAGTTTGGCGTTGTTTCATGTTTTAATAACATTTTTGTTTATATAATTTGTCAATACATTTTGTTTTTCAGTATTCATTATTTTTTAACTTTTGGTGCACGTATGTGAATATTGTTTATGATGTCTTTAAACCTCTATTATTGCTCAATTGTGTTATTTTGATTTATGTTATTTTACTGTTCAATTGTTTCCTTTTATGATTGGTGACAGCATGTAGTAGCACTACTTAAAATAAACTAGACTACTACTATATCAGTGGTGAGTCTTGGTTAATCCTATAGAGAGTGTGTATAAAATTGTTGAAATGAAATTAATCATCATTTAGGTTTTGGGGGTGGGGTTTTTGTTTTAAAATAAGAAAAATAAAATAATTCTAAATTAATTAACAAAATTAATTAAAGAAAACATATAAAAAATAATGAAAGCGGTGAATTGGCTGGAAATCCAATTCGTTGATTCTATCTCACCCTATACCTTAATCAAGCATATTTCATTGAATTTTTGTTCTTTTACCTCTCCTTGAACTAATAATCATAGATAATCTATTAACCCGAGTTTCCCTTTAGGTATTGTTTAATTAAGATATGATCGTTAATTAAGTCTAGACACCGAATAATCTATGATACAACCTCTAGATTCAAGTGGGTAGTAGCATTAAGAATTAGGTAAACCTATTAATCAAGGTAATAACTGCATATGATGCGTTATTGATTAATGCTTAATTAATTATGAAATCATTACATAACACTTAGTAATTATTGACATTAAGTTGCTTAAGATGCTTATTTTGACTTATATGTGATTTTATCCACAATTCAGAAGCAAAAGAGCTAAAATGAATAAGAAGTATGATATTTGGGACTTTTTTCAACAATTAATATTCACGTATCTTCAGAAAGTATTATAAAGAAAACAAATTCAGCCTAAAAGAAGTGGAACCATAGTAGCAGGTTTACATTATTCATTCAAACAACGTAAACATTGTTTCATATGAACAATATGTTTCATACACCAGCCATGATGTGAGAATAAAATTCATGCAGTATTAGAAGAACATCTACCTAAGGAGGATCAATACAACGTGCAACACAACAATGTCTAAGAAGAAAATGACAGCGCAATGATGAACTGGGAAAAGGAAATGTAAACTACGTTTTTGTTGTGTTTAATATAAACTTATTCATTAAATGGAACACATATGCATCGGTGCATCATGCCAGATGTAGTAAATGCAAAGAAAACCCTCTGTGTATGTTTTTAAAGGTGAATAAGGAAGGAACCAAAAAGTAAATGAAGAAAATAGAGCGGTAGCTTGAGAGAGAAGAATAATAGCGAGGGAGAGTGAGTCTTCAGCTGGGGTTATTGGAACAGGATTAAAGCATTTTTTTGGGAGAGAGCCACAAAGGGCTAGACATCCCAACACCAGTTTCGACTTGACATCGACACTGAAGACCTAGGTTAAGTGTATTTCATTGTTTTTGTTGTTTCTTTCTCTCATTAGAAATTGATTATGTTATCCTTTGTTAATTAATTTAGGTTTTGTGTATGGGAGATCATATTCTCAATATTGTTCAGTTATTTGTGTATGAACCCATTGGGTATTATGAAAAGATGATTTTAATGCATTTATTAAATCATTTATTCCATTGCTAGAATTTAGATATAATCTATAATTGTTATGTTGAAATTCTTGTGTAGTGACTAATGATTCGTAATCATTAAGGATAACATAACCTAGGTCAAATGATGCATCATATGAGATTGTTGCCTTAATTAATCGATTTTCCTAATTCTTAATGATATTGCCTAATTAAATCTAAAGATCATGTCCTAAGTTATTTGATAGTTAAGTTTAACTAACAATTACATCTTGATTAAACACTACCAAAAGGAAATATCCGATTAATTATTAACCCACACTAATAGTTGCTAAAGAAGGATTAAGAAAAACAAATCAATGAGATATGTTTGAGATAAGTTTGCATTTAACGCATACATCTGCATTTCATCTAAGGCATAAAATGCAGATGTAGTAGATGTAAAGAAAATGATTTTTTAAAGGCGAAATGCAAAATCTATGGAAAAATAAACGAAATAAATAGAGCGGTAGCATGAGAGAGAAGAACAGTAGTGAGGGAGAGTGAGTCTTCAGCCAGGGTATTTCAATAGGGTTGGAACATTTTTTTAGGAGAGACCCATGAAGGGTATAATAAAACTGGTCATAAGGTACCGAGATTCTTTTGTAAGTAATATTCATATCATACAGATTTATGGAAAACATGTATATTATTACAATATAAAATAATTGATTTATAGTTGGATAATCAAGTTGGTCGTTTAATTATGATTTAGACTGTAGTGTTGCAATTTATCGCCATGTAAGTAAAAGAGTTTACTTCAAAGGAATAATAAGTTTCATATTATGATAGTAGTTGACTATTGATAATGGCATTATTAAATGAATCTGGAATCAAGTATGTTTTAAAGAATAAAGTGGGTCATTACTTTAATCTTAATGTGTGGGTCATTGCTTTAGCATTCTGTTATTACGAACCACAATTTTGATGTGTGGTGAACTCATATGTGTTTCATTACAATTCTTGATATGATCGAAATGGATTTATACAGAGTATCAATCCAATGTCTATATGTTGGAAGTATTAACTAAAACATGTATCAAGGAACATTCACTCAAACAAAGAGTTTATAGTGATACTCTGTACAGAGTTTGGTGATTAAACTTTTAGATGTTTAACTCTGTACATGTATCAAGGAAGTATTAACTTTTAGATGTTTTTACAGAGTTTAGTTATTAAACTGGCATTAGTAGTTTGATAGACTAGCTACCCATCAAGTCTTAGCACCAAGATGAGATCTTGTGTGTTAATCACCATATAGACTAAAATGGGAGATCTAGAAGAAAAAACCAACATAAGGGCAAAACGACAAATTTACCCTTTATTGAGTAGATGGCTATAAAATGATTCATAACAAAGTTTGCAAATGGACATCTTATTTGAAACAAGTATTCTCATAATACTTAGTAATTCAAGAGTTCAACCAATTGTCTTTAGTGGAATGACATTTGATTAATAAGATAGAATTAATTCTAATGAGATTAAATTAATTCCGGGTTTATTGGAACTTGAATTATATAAGTCAAATTAGATTCCACATTTGTCTTCTAGGAAGGTTATCAACCAAAGCAAGAAATATAAACAGAGGCCTTAAAACTCATGATTGAATGTTGGGCTTACTTTAATTAGAAGCCCAAATTAACATTTAATTTTGGGCTTGACTTTGGTTTGATTTGATTAATTAGATTAATTAAATTCAAAGAAAGTTATTAAAGAAAGAAGGAGAGCACATTTTGTTTTTTTGTAAATTTTCTTTTTTGTACCTAAATGTGTTGCTGCACATTTAACATTGAATTGCTAAATTAAAGATGGTTTTTATCACCCTTTATCATCATTAATTGGAGCAATGATCGTATCATTAAATGGTTTAATGATTGTCTTTTAATGATGGAATGTAGTTTAACCTTTTAGCATTTATTTCATTAAAGAAAGGAAGAGGTATCTTTGATGTATTTTTCTTCCTTCTTTCATCCATAACCGAAAATGAGAAGGTCTCATTTAGGTTATTGGTCATTTCATATAGCCTTCTTAAACAAATGGGAAGAGTCTTATTATTAGCTTCTTTATGATTGATTAAAGAATGAAGTGATGCATTGGATGCATATCACATCTTTCTTTCATGAAAACCGAAATTGACAAGGAGAGGAGGAAGTGTTCTTGCATTTTGTTTTTTGACTCACTCTCTCTTCTCATGCATGCATAGCCGAAACTTGGATAAGAAGGGTCTCATTTTTGGCTTCTTTCTTCCAAGAAAAATCTCATAAAAAACATTTCTTCTCCTTTCCCACTAAAGGATCTTGTTAAAAAAGTTGTCCAATAAGAACAAGTGGTAGATCGGATCAGTCTGGATATAACAACAAGGAGACGATACATTGACAAAGGAGAGGATACAAAACAAAGGAGTCAAAGCTGTAGAAAGGAGTTGGCATAGTTCTACCACCTTGTTCTCATGTAAATTCTTTTCCTTATATCGTATCATGCATAACTTAAACATGTTGATTTGCTTATGTTATTTCCGCTACGTTTAACCAAATCTTGCATGCTTTCATTTTTGATCTAACAATTGGTATCACAGCCATTTTCTTATACATGATTTTGGTTATTATATGTGATGCATGGGGTGGTAATTAAATGTTGAATACTATATATTTTTATGTGATAGAAATATATATGTGTATGTTTTGCTCTTTTAGATTTTCATATAATATAGTTTTACCTTACAAGTTTTTCTTCGTTTGGTTTGTAACAAAGAGGGTGGCCTATCATCGTCACGTTTCCTCTTTGGTTTTAGTTTTCAATTTTCTTTGATTCTGTAATGTACAAAATTTTTTAATATTAAAGATGGAGCAACCGTGGATCCAAGAGAAGCATATGTAATGGTTTCGGTGTATCCATTGGTGTATTGGCAAAGTTTCGGTTTTGGGAAAACCAAAGCACTAGAAGTTTGTTTAAACAAAGTTCTGATCTTGTGAAAACCAAGGTACTGGAATTTTGTTTTAACAAAGGTTTCGTTTGATGAAATACAAGTGCTAGAATGTTTTTTTGAGTGTCAGTTTTACCAAAACCAAGTGCTGGATTTCTTTTTTATATTGCCAAGGTTTCGGTTTTAATGAAAACAAGTGGTATTTTTTTGTTGTTTTTAAAGTGACAAATTTCAGTTTTATGAAAATGCCATTACACATTTTTATTGAGTGGGCCGGGTCATATGGATGAAGAGTTCGAAGTGAAAGGTCCAAGTTAAAGAATTTTTTTTCGGGGCCTAAAAGCCTTGTAATTTTATTTATGTTCTAGGATGGACAATCAAATGTGTTCTACTAATTCCTGAGATGAATGCATAAATGGATACAAATAGTATGGCGTGTTATGTGATTGTATGCCATTTAGAAAATTGCCAAACCTAGACTTTGCCATGCATTCATTATTTATGAGATATATAATGAAATAATATAGGATGGATAATAAATTAGTTCTAGACAAGATGGTATTTATTAAAAACTTAAAGATTAAAAAAAATTAAGTGGGAGAAGATGCTCATGTGATAGTCCACGGTTTCCATACGATGACCCATTTGCATATGGTGAAGTGTTACTCCCCACAAGAGGACATTAATCCTAGATCTTGCATGGTTTAGGTCTCCTCAAGGATAAGTCTACTCATTGGTAAAACATGTGACCTCCCACCGAGGCATGGTTTATAAGTACCTTTAATGGATGAATCAAATGGTTACACACCCAACATATTTTATCAATAACCTTGCCACCGTAGCTCTTTTGGTGAAAGTATGGACTAAATCATGGTGCTTCTCAAAAAGCTCGGCATGAAGATGCTTGGTAGTTTTTTTAGTAGGAGGGTCCTAGCTTTTTTTTAATGGATAAGATGACCAATCGTCATTTAGTCTATCATAGATAAGAAAAATAACCATCGTACAAAGTTTTAATTTTTAAAGTTTTGTTAATTCTATCATCATGCATACATGCATCATGATTTTATACAAAGTTCCAATGTTGTTGACTAGCATGCTCATGTTTTAATAATTTATATTTTCAAACATAATCAACCACAGTATGAGTCCACTCACTTTGCTCTTGACAGATAACAATTTGGAAAATAGAGAGAATTTTAATGAATGGAGACGTAACCTTGACAATATGAACATGGGTATTGACAGATGATGAGCCTACACCTCTTGGCGGCAATTCAACTTTTGAGCAAGTCCAACAACATGAGCGATGGCTGAAAGCTGATTAGACTTGTAAGTGTTATATTCTAACTTCTATCTACAGTATGTTGCAAAAGCAAATTGCTTGCTTAAAAATTGCTAGTGCAATGGGCCATCACCTATATGAGATGTTTAGTGTGAGGACAAGGTCTACAAGAGTAAAAGTTATCCAAACTTTTCACAATCTTAGACAAAAACCTGGTGAACTGGTGTAGAATTGCATGCTGAAGTTAATCTTTGCGGTTACTAAGGCTGAGACTTACAAGTTTTTATTAGAGATAATTAAATGCTTGGGGATGCAGACATAGATGATTATGATCATCAATAGCTTAAACTCATCTTTTTAGGAGTTTAAGTTGGACTATGAGTTCAATAGCGAAGATTATACCTTAAGTGAGTTGATGAATACCCTCCAGAGTATAGAGGAGATTTTAAATATCAAGGCTCATAGGCCAAAATCTAATGTAGCATCTTCTTCTAAGCCCAAGGCTAAGGGAAAGAAAAAAAAGAATGTCCAATGAAAAAGAAGGCCCAAACAGGGGTCAAGGTCCAACCTATGAAAAGAAGGCCAATGCGGACACCAAAGGAAATTGTTTGCAATATAATGAGCAAGGTCACTAGAAAAGAAACTATGCAGTCTACCTTGAGTCCCTCAAAAGCAAACTAGGTATGAGTTTATTAAGTTTATTAGGAACTAGAAATGTGGCAGATTGTGATTCTTGGATTTTAGATTCAAGAGCCACTAAACATATTTGCAATTCTTTACAGGGGTTCCAGTAAAGGAAAAGATTACACAAAGCACAATTTTAATTCAAGATAGCAATGGATCCTATGTTTCAGTAGGATCAGTAGGGGTAATTATCTTGTACTTTCCTAGTGGTCGTAGGTTATATTTGGAGGATGTATATTACATCCCAATGATTTTAAGGAATATGATTTCTATTTTTTGTCCAATAAAATCTGGTTATTCCGTATATTTTGAAAATGTTGTTTCACTATACGAGATTAAGGATTTTATTTGTAATGTGATAACTAAATAAGGATTGTTCTTTATAAAACCTACGACAATCTCACTAAACACTACATTATTAATAAAACCAAGACAATCCAATGACTCTAGCATTAATTGAAAATATTTGTGGCATTTAAGAATAGGTCATATCAATCAGAAAAGACTTGATAGGTTAGTGAAGGATGGGATCCTTGTGGGCTTGGATAATGATCCATTACCCACCTCTAAATCATTTATTGAAGGAAAGATGACCTAAGTCTCATTTCCTTCGAAAGGAAACAGATCTAAAACTACATAGAACCTGGTACACACTGATGTGTGTGGGCCCATGAACGTAGAAGCTAGAGAAGGTTATAAATACTTCATAACCTTTATAGATGATTACTCTAAATATGGCTATCTGTATTTGATGCAAAAAAAGAGTGAGTCCTTTGAAAGGTTCAAAGAATTCAAAGCTGAAGCTGAGAACCAACAAGGAAAGTGATTAAATCAATTTCGATCGGATTGAGGTGGTGAGTACTTATCTGCAAAGTTCCAACAATTTCTAATTGACAATGGATTTGTTTCCAACTTGTGAATTCCCAGAACACCTCAATAGAATGGTGTAGCTAAGAGGATGAATATGACTCTATTGGAAATGGTAAGATCAATGATGTCCTATGCTAGCCTTCCAGAATCGTTCTGGGGATATTCCATGCAAACGGTAACCTATCTTCTTAACTTTGCTCCATCAAAATCAATGCCTAAAACACCTAGGAAGTTGTGGACTGGATGAGTGACTTCATTGAGGTAATTGAAGACTTAGGGCTGCCCAGCCCATGTTTTAAGGCCTTAATCCACAAAGATGGAACCAAGGTTAGAAGTATGTTTGTTTGTAGGATATCCTATTGGGACCAAGGTTAGAAGTATGTTTGTTTGTAGGATATCCCAAAGGTATACCAGGGTACTATTTTTACAATCCTCAGGATAGGAAAGTATTTGTGTCCACAAATTCAACCCTTTTAGAGGAAGAATTTATGAGAAATAACAATGGAAGAAGTGAAGTAGTACTAAAGGAGTTAGTTATTTCATCCAAATTAGGAGTTGATTTGGATATAGTAGAACAAGATGTCGAAATGTATTCAAGAGTTGAATTAGAAGAACAGCCTAAACATCAAGTCATGTCTAGACATAGTGGGAGGGTTATGAGACAGCTAGATAGGTATCTAGGTCTAAGAGAAGGCATAATTGCTATATCGGACTAAGAAGAAATGGATTCCATTACTTATACCCAGGCTATTATTGATGTTAATGCAAAAAAAATTGGCTCAATGCGATGGAATCGGAAATAGATTCCATATACGTCAACAAAGTCTGGATCATTGTAGATCTAGCACCAGATGTAAAAGCCATAGGGTGTAAATGGATCTACAAAAGGGAATAAGGATCAGATGGAAAGGTAGAGAATTTTAAAGCTAGATTGGTAGCTAAGGGTTATAATCAAAACGAGGGTATAGACGGATATTTTTTCTCGAGTTGCCATGCTTAAGTCCATTAGAATTTTTTTGGCCACAGAAGCCTATTTCAATTATGAAATATGGCAAATGGTTATCAAATCCACATTTCTTAGTGGAGATGTTAACGAGACCATTTATATGGCCCAACCAGAAGGATTCATTGAGCTAGGTAATGACCATAAGGTATACAAATTGCAGAGGTCCATTTATGGACTTAAGCAAGCATCTAAGTCCTGGAACATTAGGTTTGATAAGTCTATCAAAACCTATAGATTCATACAAAATCTAGATGAGCCTTGTGTCTATAAAAGGATACAAGAATCCAAGGTTACTTTCCTAATCCTATATGTCGATGATATTACGCTCATTGGGAATGATATAGGAATGTTATCTACGGTTAAGGGATGGCTGAACGAATAGTTCTCAATGAAGGATTTAAGAGAGCCTAGTTTGGTTTTAGGGATAAAACTTATAAGAGATCGTAAGAACAAACTGATAGCCTTGTCTCAAGTAACGTAGATAAAGAACATGCTCAATAAGTTTTCCATGTAAGATTCCAAGAGGGGTTTCACACCTTTTAGACATAGAATTAGACTTTCAAAGGGGCAAGCCCCAAAGACTTAAGAAGAGGTCGAACGCATGCATAACATTCCATATTCTTTGGCAATTGGAAGTTTAATGTATGATATGCTTTGAACTAGACCAGATATCTATTATGCAGTGGGACTAGTAAGTAGATTCCAGTCGAATCTAGGAATGGAGCAATGGACTACAGTTAAGTGGACACTAAAGTATCTTCGTAGGATGAAGAACTTAATGCTTGTTTACTTTAGAAGTAACCTTATTCTGACAGGATATACAGATTTTGATTTCCAACTAGATGTTGATTCAAGGAAATCAAGTTCTAGTTCTATATTTGTTTTAGGAGGTGGAGCCATAGTCTGGAGAGTATCAACCAATCCTGTGTTGTTAATTTCATTATGAAGGCCAAGTATGTTGCTGCTTATGAAGTAGAAAAAGAAGCAGTCAAGTTTTGTAAGTTCTTGAATGATTTGGAGGTAATTCCTAGGGCAGAAAAGGCCATTACTCTTTATTAAGAGAAAGTGTCATCTCATAAGGGAGATAATACAATGTGGTGAGGTGAAAGTGGTAAAGATCCTCATAGAGCAAAACCTTACTGGTCCATTTATGAAGACGCTATCTCAAAAGAGTTTTGAGATCCACATAACAGGGATGGGAATAAGGGATATGTCAAACTTGCTTTAGAGCAAGTGGTAGATTGTTGGAGCTTTGTAAATATAGTGCCCTGGAAAGCTAGTGTATTTTCGTGTAACTTAATTTTCATCTACTTGCTTTTATAATTTTTATTATTAATAAAACAAAAGATTTTGGTTTTATTTATATTAGCATTATATATATATCTATTCATAAGTTACCAAGATTTTTTGTAAGTGATACACGTATACATGGAGATGTATGGGAAACATGTGTATTATCATAATCTAAATTAGTTGATTCACAGTTGAATAATCAAGTTAGTCATTTGATTATGGTTTAGACTATAGTGTTATGACTTATCTCCGTGTAATTAAAAGAGTTTAGTTTAAGGGAATGATGAGTTTCATATCATGATAGTAGTTGATTATCAATAATGGCACCATTAAATGAATCTGGAATCAAAGTTTTAATTAGCTGTTGGATCAGAAAATAAAATATACAAAATTTGACTAAAAGGTACATTTGAAAAAAATTTTTTGGAAAACCAAATCAATAGCGGAAGCAAGAGAACCAATTCAACATGCCAAGCCATACATGATATGGTACAAGGAAAACAAGTATCATAAGAACAAGATGGAGATTATATTACCAACTCCTTTTGTTGTAGCTTTAACTCCTCACTGTGCTATCCTCTCCTTCTTTAGCCTTGCTTTTGAATCCTTTCCTTTGTTAATGTGTCCTCTCCTTGTTTTCGTATCCTCAACTAATCCGATCTACCACCTATTCTTTTTAGATAACTTGGTTAACAATATTCTTTGGCAGGAAAAGGCAAGAAATATTTGGAAGAGTTTTTTTTTCGAAGAAAGAAGCCAAAGATAAGACACCTCTCTTGGAAATTTTGGCTAAGACATGCAATAAAGTAGAGAGAGTCCAAAAAATGCAAGAACTCCTCTCTTACACCTTGTCAATTTTGGTTATGCATGAAAAGAAAGAAGAAATAGAGAGCATCCAATGCATCACTTCATTCTTTAATCAAAAATAAAGAAGCCATTAAATGAGACTCTTCTCATTTGTTTTAAGGTGGCTATATGAAAAGACCAATAACATAAAATGACATGTCAATTTTGGTTTAAGTGATGAAAGAATGAAGATGATCCATCAAATGCACCTCTTTCGTCTTTAATCAAATGAATGATGAAAGGTTACAATACATGCCATCATTAAAAGACAACCATCAAACAATTTAATGGTAAGATCATTACTCCATTTAATGATGACAAAGCATGAAAAATACCATCTTTATTTAGCAATTCAATCTCTAACAAAACCAAAATTTCACCTTGCATTTCTTTAAGAATTTTGTTTTAATTTAATTAATCTAATTAGTCAAATTAAAGCAAAGTTTAGCCCACATCTAAATGTTCATTTGGGCTTCTAATTAACCATTATTTACTGCAAGCCTAACATTCAACCATGGGCTTTAATGCCTCCATTTATATTTCTTAGTTTGCTTGATAACCTTCCTTGAGGCTAATTGGGGAATCATGTTGGACTTAGATAATTCAAGCCCTAATAAGCCCATAATTAATTTAATCCCATTAGAATTAATTCTAGCTTATTAACTAAATGTCATTCTACTAAAGGCAATTAGTTGAACTGTTGAATTACAAAATATTATGAGAACACATGCCCAATTGCAAACCCTATTATGAACCTTATTATAGTCACCCACACAACAGAGGGTAAAATTACTGTTTTGCCCTTATGATGGTTTTCCCTTTAGATTTCCCATTTTAATTTATATGGTGATAAACACACAAGATATCATCATGGTGTTAAGACGTGATGGGCAGCTAGTCCATCAAACATCCAGGGCTAGTTTAATCACCAATCTCCATAAAATGTCTAAAAGTGATGATATCACTATAAACTCTTTATTTGAGTGAATGTTCCCTCATACATGTTTCAATTACTAATTCCAGCATGCAAACACTAGATTAATACTCTTTAAAAATCCATTTTGATCATATCAAGAATTATAATGAAACACATGTGTTCACCACTCATCAAGATTGTGGTCCATAATAAGCAAATGCTAAAATGTGTGTTTTATGATTAAAGTAACGACCTACATTATTCATTAAAACATACATGATTTCAGATTCATTTAATAGTGCTATTATCGATAGTCGACTACTATCATGATATGAAACTCATCATTTCCTTGAAGTAAAATCCTTTACTTACATGGAGATAAATCGCAACACTACAGTCTAAACCATAATCAAGCAACTAACTTGATTATTCAATTGTGAATCAATTAATGTAGATTATAATAATATACGTGTTTCCCATACATCTTATTGTGTGTGTATATTATTAACAAAAGAATCTTGGTTTCGTTATGACTAGTTATATTATACTTATACAAATAAAACCAAACTCTTTTGTTTTATTAATAATAAATAATTTCATTACAAACCTGTAACTGGAAGAAGATTAAGTTAAATGTAAATACAATTGCTTTCCAAGGCACTGTATTTACATAACTCCAACAATCTCCCACTTGCCCTAAAGCAAGCTTGATATATTCCTCATTCCTATCCCTTCTAGGTAACCTTTAAAGCTTTTTTGAGGCAATGTCTTTGAGAACAGATCAGTAAGGTTTTGCTCTGTAAGAATCTTTACCACATTCACCAACCCACGTTGTCTTATTTCCCTTAGGAAATGATACTTTCACTTAATGTGTTTGACAACTTTGTAGTTCTAAGATTCTTTATAATTAGTCACTGCCCCATTATTATCACAATAGAGTGTAATGGCTTTTTCTTCCTCTGAAACTACCCCCAAATCATTTAGGAACTTGCGGAGTGAGACTGCTTCCTTTACTGCTTCACAAGCAACAATATACTCAGCCTCCATAGTTGATTTCCTTAAATAAATATTTGATTGAAAGTTAGATCTGTATATCTAGTCGAAATAAGATTACTTTATAAGCAAATAAGCATTAAGTTCTTCATCCTACGAAGATACTTAAGTATACACTTAACTACAATCCAATGCTCCATTCCTAGATTTGACTGAAATCTATTTTTCAGTTCCACTACGTAACATATATCCGGTCTAGTGTAAAGCATTGCATACATTAAACTGCCAACTGCTGAAGCATATAGAATGTTTCGCATGCGTTTAACCTCCTCTTGAGTTTTACGTGCTTGTTCCATTGAAAGTTTGATTCCATATCTAGTAGGTGTGAAGCCCCTCTTAGAATCTTACATGGCAAACTTATTAAGCATATTCTCAATGTAGGTTAATTAAGACAAAGCTATCAGTTTGTTCTTATGATCCTTTAAAAGTTTGATCTCTAGAACATAGTTAGCCTCTCCCAAATCCTTCATTGAAAATTGTTCATTCAGCCATTCCTTAGCTGTAGATAACATTCCCACATCATTCCTAATGAAAAAAATGTCATCAACATATTGGATTAGGAAAGTAACCTTTCCTTCTTGTATTCTTTTATAAACACAAGGTTCATCTAGGTTTTGTATGAATCAATAAGTTTTGATAGACTTGTCAAACCTAATGTTCCAAGACCTACACACTTACTTAAGTCCATAAATGGACCTTTTGCAACTTGCATACCTTATGCTCCTTAACTGGCTCAACAACACCTTCTAGTTGGGCCATATAGATGGTCTCCTTAAGATTCCCATTAAGAAATGCAATCTTGACGTCCAGTTTCCATATTTCATAATCGTAATAGGCTACTATAGCCAAAAGAATCTTAATGGACTTAAGAATGGCAACTAGAGAAAAAATCTCCTCATAGTCTATACCCTTTTTTTGAGTATAGCCCTTAGCTACCAATCTAGCTTTAAAAGTCTCTACCTTTCCATCTGATCCTCATTTCCTTTTATAGATCCATTTACACCCTATGGCTTTTATACCTAATGGTAGATCTACAGGGATCTAGACTTCATTAGCATACATGGAATCTATTTTCGATTCCATCACCTTGGGCCATTTTTTTGCATCAACATCATTAATAGCCCATGTATATGGAATGGGATCCATTTCTTCTTAGTCTAAGATGGAAATTATGCCTTCTCCAAGACACCTAGATACATATCTGGCTATCTCACAACCATCCCACTACGTCTAGGCACTACTTGATGTTCAGGTTGCTCTTCTAATTCAACTCTTGAATCCATTTCAACATTTTGTTTTGTTTTATCCATATCAACTCTTAAATTGGATGAAATAACAAACTCCTTTAGCACTACTTGACTTCTTCCTTTGTGTTTTCTCACAAATTCTTCCTATAAGAAGGTTTCATTTGTCGACACAAAGACCTTCCTATCTTGAGGACTGTAAAAATATTACCCTCGAGTACTTGTAGGATATCCTATAAACAAACATACTTCTGACCTTAGTTCCATCTTTGCGGATTTAGGCCTTGGAACATGGGTTGCGTAGCCTCAAATCCTCAACTGCCACAATGAAGGCACTCGACCAGTCCACAACTCCTTAGGTGTTTTAGGCACTGATTTGGATGGAGCAAAGTTGAGAATATATGTTGTCGTTTGTATGGAATATCCCTAAAATGATTATAGAAGGCTAGCATAGGACATCATCAATCTTACCATCTCTAATTGAATCCTATTCCTCCTCTCAACTACATCATTTTGTTGAGGTTTTCAAAGAGCTGACAAGTTGGAAACAATTCCATTGACAATTAGAAATTGTTGGCACTCTTTAGATAAATACTCACCACCTCGATTTGATCGCAGTTGTTTTAATGGATTTGCTAGCTGCTTCTTAACTTCAGCTTTGAATTCTTTGAATTTTTCAAATGATTCACTCTTTTTATGCATCAAATACAAATAACCATGTCTTGAGTAATCATCTATAAAGGTTATGAAGTATTCATAACCTCCTTTAGCTTGTAGGTTCATGGGCCCACAAACATCTGTATATACCAGGTCTAACATAAATTCAAATCTGTTTCCTTTAGAAGGAAATGAGGCCTTGGTCATTTTTCCTTCAACACAAGATTCATAGGTGGGTAATGGATCATTATCCAAGCCCATAAGGATCCCTTCCTTTACTAACTTATCAAGTCTTTTTTGATTGATATGACTCATTCTTAAGTGCCATAGATATTTTGAATTAATACTAGAGTCATTGAAATGTCTTAGTTTTGATCATTTTGAGGTATTTAGTGAGCCTTTCATAGGTTCTATAAGAAACAATCCCTATTTAATTGTTGCATTATAAATAAAATCCTTATTCCCATATATTGAAACAACATTTTCAAATATAAGGAATAGTCAGACTTTATTTAAAAAACAAAAATTAAAACATGCAAGATTTGGCAAAAATGGTAGATTTCAAAAACTTTTTTTAGAAATCAAAATACAGCAGAAGCAAGATAACCAAATCAACATGCCAAGCCATATATGGTACAGTATATGGAAAACAATTGTCATAAGAACAAGATGGAGATTATATTACCAACTCCTTTTGCTACAACTTTAACTCCTCACTGTGTTATCCTCTCCTTTTTTAGCCTCACTTTTGAATCCTTTCCTTTGTCAGTGTATCCTCTCCTTGTTGTTGTATCCTCAACCAATCCGATCTACCACTTGTTCTTCTTGGACAACTTGGTTAAGAAGATCCTTTGGTGGGGAAGGAGAAGAACTATTTCGAAGAGATTTTTCTCAGAAGAAAGAAGACAAAGATGAGACATCTCTCATGCAAATTTCGGCTAACACATGCAAGAAAGGGGAGAGAGTCCAAAAAATGCAAGAACACCTCTCTTACACCTTGTCAACTTTGGTTATAAATGAAAAGAAAGAAGAAGTGAAGAGCATACAATGCTTCACTTCATTCTTTAATCAATCATAAAGAAGCCGTTAAATGATACTTTTCTCATTTGTTTTAATATGGCTATATGAAAAGACCAATAATATAAAATGACATGTCAATTTCGGTTTTAGTCATGAAAGAAGGAAGATGATCCACAAATTCACCTCTTTCATCTTTAGTCAAATGAATGTTAAAAGGTTACAATACATGCCATCATTAAAAAACAAACATTAAACCATTTAATGGTAAGATCATTACTCCATTTAATGATGATAAAGCATGATAAATACCATGTTTATTTAGCAATTCAAAACTAAATGTGCACCTACACATTTGGCCCTAATAAAACCAAAATTTCACCATCCGTTTCTTTAAGAATTTTGTTTCAATTTAATTAATCAAATCAAACCAAAGTTTAGCCCATTTCTAAATGCTAATTTGGGCTTCTAATTAACCATTAGTTAGTGTTAGCCGAACATTCAATCACGAGCCTTAAAGCCTCTATTTATTTTTCTTACTTTGCTTGATAACCTTCTTTGAAGCCAAGTGGGAAATCTTATTACACTTAGATAATTCAAGCTCCAATAAACCCAGAATTAATTTAATCTCATTAGTGTAATTATGGTTTATTAACTAAATGTCATTCCACTAAAGACAATTAGTTGAACTCTTGAATTACTAGATATTGTATAAACACATGTCTAATTGGAAACCCTATTATGAACCTTTTTTTAAGACTTGATGGGTAGCTAGTCCATCAAACTTTTGGTGCCAGTTTAATCACCAATCTCCAAAAACCATCTAGAAGTGATGATATCACTATAAGCCCTTTATTTGAATGAATGTTCCCTTATACATGTTTCAATTAACAATTCCAACATGCAGATACTGGATTAATGCTCTATAAAAATCCATTCCAAACATATGAAGAACTATAACAAAATACACAAGTTTACCACTCATTAAGATTGTGGTTCGTGATAAACGAATGCTAAAGTGTATGTTTTAAGATTAAAGTAACGACCTACTTTATTCTTTAAAAGTATACATTATTCTAAAAATATTTAATAGTGCTATTACCGATAGTCAACTACTATCATGATTTGAAACTCATCATTCCCTTCAAGTAAACTCCTTTACTTACATGGAGATAAATTGCAACACTACAGTCTAAACCATAATCAAGTGACCAACTTGATTATTCAACTATGAATCAGATAATTTAGATTCTAATAATATGCATGCTTCCCATACATCTTCGTGTCTATGTATATTATTAACAAAAGAATCTTGGTTCCTTATGACTAGTTATATTATACTTACACAGACAAAACCAAACTCTTTTGTTTTATTAATAATAAATCTTTTCATTACAAACCTATAATTAGAAAAATATTAAGTTACATGTAAATACACTTTCTTTCTATGACACTATATTTACTTAACTCCAACAAGAATAAAATGGGTGCTTACTTTAATCTTAAAACATAAACCTTAGCATTCTATTATTGCGAAACACAATCTTGATGAGTGGTGAACTCATATGTGTTTCTTTATAATTCTTGATATGATCGTGATGGATTTGTACAAAGTATCAATCCAATGTCTGCGTTCTGGAATTAATAATTGAAACATGTATTTAGGAACATTCAATCAAATAAAGAGTTTATAATGATATTTTTTCTTTTAGATATTTTCAAGGATTTTGGTGACTAAACTGGTGCTAGTAATTTGATGGACTAGCTACCCATCAAGTCTTAGCACCAAGATGAGATCTTGTGTGTTAATCACCATATAGAGTAAAACAGGAGATCTAGAAGGAAAACCTACATAAGGCAAAACAACAATTTTATCCTTCATTGAGTGGGTGGCTATAATATGGTTCAGAATAAAGCTTGCAATTGGACATCTTATTTGAAACTTGTATTCTCAGATACTTGGTAATTCAACAGTTCAACTAATTTCTTTTAGTGGAATGACATTTGATTAACAAGCTAGAATTAATTCTAATGAGATTAAATTAATTCTGGGTTTATTGGAGCTAAATTATGTAAGTCCAATTAGATTCCCCTTTTGGCTTCTAGGAAGGTTATCAAGCAAAGTAAGCATTATAAATAAAGGTTTTAAATACCATGACTAAATGTTAGGCTTGCTTTAATTTGCAGCCCAAATGAACATTTAATATTCGGTTTGATTTTGGTTTGATTTAATTAATTAGATTGATTAAATTAATACAAACTTATTAAAGAAAGAAGGAGGACATATTTCGATTTTTTATACCTAACGTTCAGCTGCACATTTAGCATTAATTAAAGATGGCTTTTGTCATGCTTTGTCATCATTAAATGGAGTAATGATCTTATTATTAATTGGTTTAATGGTTTTCTTTTAATGATGGCATGTAATGTAACCTTTCATCATTCATTTCATTAAAGAAAGGAAGAGGTGCATTTGATGTATTCTTCTTCCTTCTTTCATCCATAACAAAAAATGAGAAGGTCTAATTTATGGTTTTGGTTATTTCATATATCCATCTTAAACAAATGTGAACAGTCTCATTTATTGGCTTCTTAAAGATTGATTAAAGAATGAAGTTATTCATTAGATGCACATCACATATTTCTTTTATGATAACTAAAATTGTCAAGGAGAGGAAGAAGTGTCCTTGCATTTTTTTTTTTTGAGTCACTCTCTCCTCTCATGCATGCATAGCCAAAACTTGAATGAGAAGAGTCTCATTTTGGTCTTCTTTCTTCTAAGAAAAATCTTCTAAAAATATTTCTTCTCCTTTCCCACCAAAGGATCTTGTTAACCAAGTTGTCCAAGAAAAGCAAATGGTAGCTTGGATTGATAAGGTTACAACAACAAAGAGTGGATACATTGACAAATGAAGGATACAAAAGCTAGAGTCAAAGCTATAGCAAAGAGTCGGTATATTTCATGCCACATTTTTCTTATGTAAATTATTTCCTTATATCGTATCATGCATAACTGAAACATGTTGATTTGGTTTTATTATTTTGGCTGCGTTTTTTATTTTCAAAAAGTTTTGAAATCTCCTGCTTAACCAAATCTTGCATGCTTTCATTCTTGATCTAACACATCTTCGCTGACGACTCAAGTTAAGTTTATTTCATTTTTTTTTGTTTCTTTCTCTCATTATAAATTGATTGGGTTATCCTATCTTGATTGATTTGGGTATTTTTTAATGGATAATCATATTCTTGCTATTGTTCAATTATTTGTGTATGAAACCATTAGGAATTGTGAAAGGATGATTTTAATGCATTCATTAAATCATTTATTTGCAAACCCATTGTTAAATTTTAATATGATTCATAATTGTTATACTGAAATTCAAGTGCAGAGACTAATAATTTGTAATTATTAGGGATAACATAACCTAAATTAAATGACGAATTATATGTAGTTATTTCCTTGTTTAATCGATTTTCCAAATTCATAATGTTATTGCCTAATTAAATCTAGAGATATTATTTTAGGTTATTCAGTATTTAAGTTTAATTAACGACTGTATCTTAATTAAACATGACCTAAGGGAAAACTCCAATTAATTATTAACCAACGATTAATATTTTTCTAGGAGAGGTTTAAGAACAGCAAATCAATGAGATATGTTTAATTAAGGTGTAGGCCGAGATTGAATCAAAAAACCTACCAAAATCTCCACTTTTATGATTTTTACATGTTTTCTTTACATTGCTTTTGTTTGTTATTTTAGCTTTATTTTATTTTCTTATTTCTAAAACCTAAACCCCTAAACCTAATCACTAATTAATTTCATTTCAACAACTTTATACACACTCTCTAAGGGATCGACCTAGACTTAGCACTGCCATAGTAATAGTCTAGTTTTTATTTTGACTAGTATTATGATGCTTTTTCAGTTATTTAACCTACAATATGTTACCCCTAATTATTACAAACCATTAGTCACTATAAATGAATTTCAAATATAACAATTACATTTTATATTGAAATTCTAGCAATGGGTTTGTAATAAAATGAACCAATGAATGCGTTCAAATCATCATTTTATAATACCTAAATGATTAATACACAAATAACCGAACAATAACAGAAATACAATTATCCTCACACAAAACCTAAATCAATTAACATAGGATAACACAATCAATTTCAAGTGCGAGAAAGAAATAACAAAAATAGTGAAATACATTTAATTTGGGTCCTCAGTGTTGATGTCACCTCCAATTTGGCGTTTAAAGGGGAATTTCTGATGGTGGAGAGCTTGCATCCATCTTCTTGTTCTCTTAAAGCTCCCAAAGTTCACACTCGATTCACCCCAAAAACACCTATTTTATTCCCTAAAATTAGGTGTCGGATCCCAAATCTGGAACCCAACTACTTAATCATTATCTGTTCATCTTCTTGCTCTGATACCACACATGTCGG
>JAOSBN010171641.1:0-20447 GCA_027563595.1 Erythroxylum suave | reverse complement strand
GGTGGATACTTAAGGGTATCCCATATCGGCTGGAGAGGAGAACGAAGCATGCCTTATAAGGATGTGGAAACCTCTCCTTTATAGATGCGCTTTCCATGACCTAACGCATTGGATTCCATCGAAACTTCGAGGATAAACATGCTTGGGTGAGAGCAGTACCAGGATGGGTGACCTCCTGGGAAGGCCTATGGAAAAACAAAACCGTGATGGCGTGAGGCCCGAGAGGCCAAGGCCCAAAGCAGACAATATTTGCAAGCGGGTGATCTGGGCTGTTACAATTTTGTTTCGACATAAGTAGTTCAAATTTTTTAGCTATGATTTTCTGATTTCTAAACCAAATTGAAAGGAATTTCAGTTATTGTTTAAGGAAATCAAGTGAGGCAAGATAGTCAAGAGGAGAAAGAGTCAAGACATCCCTAAACAAGTTTGCAAGCAAGGATTTCAAGGTCGGTACATTTTTATAATAGAGTGAATAAGCCACTCATTGTTTTTCTTTTAATCAGGGAAGCTAAATGTTTTCAATTGCATCATATATGTTTCATTTACTTGCTCTTGGTTGGATTATGAAATTATTATATGTTTGCTACATGAATTGTGTTGATGACGTACGAAAAGATTTTGCAAATGATTTTTTTGAAAAGATGCAAGTTTATGAAATCAAGTTTTTCAAAAGTGTTTCTTTTGAAATATCTTATGTGCATGAAAAACAAGTTTCCAATAAGGCGCCATTTGGGAAAACTGTTTTTGATTCATGAACTACATGTTATGTGGGTTTGGTGTAATCCATTCAAGAATGTCACGTGCACGTTGACCAAGAAAATGCTTCTCCCGCCTATCCACAAGTGGCACGGAGCTCCTTCATAGACTCCCTCATGTTTACGTCAATGTAAGACCCTTATGGGGAATTGTGATAGTATGTCACGTTTTACGACTACACCAAGCCATTAAGTGGAAATGTGTAGTTCGTCATGTTCATGGATTTACCCAAACTATTCTAATGTGCTTATGTGCTTTTGAAAAGTTGGCAAGTTTGATGCATACCTGACTTATAATTTCTCATGAACTGTTTAATAAAGTGAGAATTTTGAGAAATAAGTGTTTGGTGATTTTTCGTGCGAAATTATTATGGTTTCTAAAATGTATAATGGCAATGAGTTTTGAAAATGGTTTTTGCTTGTTTCTCGATTATAAGACTGCTAACCACGAGCTTTAAACTCACCCCCATTCTCCTCCCCTCATTCAGGTGATGAGCAAGAGATCGAGTAAGTCAAGAGTCAAGGCATCACTTCATTTTGCATATTTTGTTTTTGAAGTTAGATTATGTAAAACAATGCTTTAGTCACATTTTGAGAGCTTTTAGTTTTGTAAACTTTTTATTTTTGATTATAATGTAAGGGGGCTCAAAATGCCCACTAAAGCATTGTAAAACTCTTACTTTTATGATTAATGAAATATACGTTTGGTTTTGTCCATGATTTTGCATGTTTTCATACAGTATTTGATTTTGGAAATGAGATTAAGATTTTGAGATATTGGTTATGGATTGATTATTTTCCGTATTTTTTTGCGTTGAAATGATGAATGTGGTTGAAAGATTTCAAGTTTGCATTTTGGTAAGATAGGTAGCTTCGGTTTAGATTTCTATTTCAAGGGTTTTCGCGAAGACAAAATTAAGAGTTTGCCACGGTTTAATTCATATGGCAACTTGGCCACGGTAAAGATTATACTTTCTACAGCGGAAAAATCATCCCGCATAAGTTTGCCGCGATGAAGATACTTGACGCAGCGGCAAAGCCCGCCTTTGCTTCCGAGGGAGTTTCTTTCAACTATGAAATTTCTAAGCCCTCCTCCACACCTAAGCTTCACGATCCCACGTCCAATGCTGGCCTCTGGAAATAGGTTCCAACATGTTGTGGTATTAGAGCGACTCCATTTAGGTCTAAGTTTGTGAATCGGTCTAGGCATGAAATGGGTAATTTAGGACATGAAATGAACATGCATCGTTTTAAATGAACAACTTGCATTGTTTTACATGATTTGAAATTGTTTTGTAAGATTTAAACTATTTTGCACACTTTGGAAATTGTTTTGTAAGAACTAAAGGTTTTCAATGATTTTATATTGAAGGAGTGAGATGCCACCTTAAAAAGGAACTCGAGGACCTTTGACTCAATCTAGCTTTTGCCAAGGGAGCATTGATGAATCTTATGTCCCACAAGAAGGGGGGACACATTCTGCTCCAGATTTTGAGACACCTAGTGTGCAACATGAGGTGCCTCCACTGCCTTCTCCTATGTCTTAAACAAATCTCAAGGATTCGCATTTCTTTCAAGCCTTTGCTTAGGCTTTCTTATATGCCACGGGCCAAAGGTCTCAAGTTCCGATGCAAGCTCCAATAGAGAGGACTGGACAATATGATAAGCTCCTCAAGTATGGAGTTGTGGATTTTAACGGAACTACAACCTTGAAAAGGCTAAAGCTTGGTTGAAGAGAAATGAGAGGAATCTGATTTAGATGAAGTGCTCGGATGAGGAGAGGTTAGATTATGTAGTGAGCTTGCTATAAGGGGATGCACTTTACTGGTGGGAATTAATGCCCCACAGTGATGATATGCCTCTGGTGTTGTCATGGAGGGACTTTTTGGAAGCTTTAAGGAGGAAATACTTTTAGAGGGTCTATATTCAAGAGAAGGCCAGGGAATTTTTAAATCTCACACAGAGGGATATGAGTGTGAGTGAGTATGAGCTGAAGTTTTCTCAACTCTCTTGATATGCAGCAAAAATTGTGGTGAATAAGGAAGACAAGTTTCATAAGTTTGAGCGAGGTCTCCATTTGGGAATCAAAGAGAAAGTCTTGATTCATAATTTCTATGACTACCAGTAGTTGGTAGATGCTACACTCCAGGTGGAGAAACTGGAGAATATAAGGAATGAAATGGGTAGGAAAAGGAAGAACCGGGAGCAGCTTTCCAGCTCTAATGTCTGTGAGGGGTGTGAAAAGCTCACACACACAGATTGAGGTAGGGAGTAGTGCCTCTGCCAAGAACAAGCAAGTAAGAGCAGTGTCAGTGCTAGCCTCATTAACAGGAGGCAATAGCAGGGCGAGCAGGAGTAGATACACAAACCCCTATTGTTAGTATTGTGGGAAACTTCACCATGAAGAGTGCTTCAAGTTATTAGGGGCATGCTTTTGATGTGGAGAGGAGGGAAACATGATTAGGGACTATACCTAAGCAACAAGGCAAGAGGGGCCATAGTTGCATGCCTCAAAGAGAGCTAAAACAGTGGCACCCAGGCCAGTCACAGAGGTGAGCAGTTCTGGAGTTGCAAAGAAGGCTATTCCTCTAGGAAGGCCAAAGGGTTAGGCTCAGGCTTAGGCAAGGGTGTTTGCCATGACTAGAAAGGAAGTTGCAGCTGCTCTTGAAGTTGTCACGAGTATGGCTCAGTTATTCAATTCTGCAGTATATGTTTTGATTGATTCTAGCTCCACGCCTTCATTTGTTTCTACAAGTATGATTATACATGGTGTGAATTCAGTACCTTTGAATAGTCTTTTGCTTGTTAGTACACCTCTAGGGAGGAATGTGGTAATCAATCAAGTATAAAGAGGTTGTGGACTCTTCATTGATGGTGCTAGACTAGTAGTGGACCTTCTATCCCTAGAACTAAAGGGCTTAGATGTTATACTTAGATTGGATGTCATGGAGAAGTATCAGGCGAAGTTAGATTGTGGCCTTACAGAAGTGGAATTTGATCTAGGCAATGGAGAGAAGGTGATTTTTCAGAGGAGACAGGGGAGTACCATTGCCAAGAATTATTTTTATTTTGCTAGCTGACAGGATGATGAAAAAGGGGTGTGAAGCCTTCTTGGCGCATCTTGTGAAGGCTGATGTGAATGAAAAGAGGTTAGAGGATTTTTCGATTGTAAGGGAATTTCCTGATGGGTTCCCAGAGGACATACCTAGTTTACCGCTGGTGAGGGAAATCGAGCTTGCCATTGACTTGATTCCTAGGAATGCCTCTATTTCCATACCACTATATAGAATGGCTCCAGCTGAGTTGAAGGAGCTTAAGGAATAGTTGAAGGAATTATTAGAGAAGGGGTACATAAGGCCAAGATCGTAACGATGGGGAGCACCGGTTTTATTTGTTAGGAAGAAGGATGGGACATGGAATATATGCACTGATTACTGGAGACTCAATCGCGTGACTGTTAAGAATAAGTACCCTCTGCCTCAGATTGATGATCTGTTTTTTCAGCTACAGGGAGTAAGGGTCTTTTCCAAGATTGATCTCAGGTTAGGTTATCATCAACTCAGAATCAAGGAGTCTGATGTGAGTAAGACAACCTTTAGGACTTGTTACGAGCATTACGAGTTCCTAGTTATGCCTTTTGGTTTTACCAATGCTCCAACTGCTTTCATGGATCTTATGAATAGGGTCATTAAGGAGTATCTAGATCAACTTGTCGTAGAGTTTATCAATGACATTCTGGTGTATTCCAATAGTGAAGAGGAACATGAGGAACATCTTAGAATAATATTGCAAATATTGAGGGAGAAGGAGCTTTATGCTAAGTTCAGCAAATGTGAATTTTGGCTTTATGAGGTGATATACCTTGGACATATGATTTCTAAAGATGGGGTATATGTTGATCTGAGGAAGGTTGAGCAATGGTGAATTGGCATGCACTAAAGATAGTGATAGAAGTGAGGAGCTTTTTGGGTCTGGCATGATATTATAGGAGATTTGTTGAACGATTTTCTATGATAGTTGCGTCGATGACCAAGTTATTGAGGAAGAATAAAAAATTTATCTGAAGTGTGGAATGTCAGAAAAGCTTTAAGGAGCTCAAGTGCAGATTAAGAAGTGCTCCAGTTTTGATTTTGCCTACTGGAGATGACGGTTGTACAGTGTACAATGATGCTTCAAGAAAGGGTTTAGGTTGTATGTTGCTGCAGGGATACAGGGTGATAGCCTATGCTTCATGGCAACTGAAGCCTTATGAGTTGAATTATCTAACTCATGATTTGGAATTAGCAGTAGTGATTTTTTCCTTGAAGATTTGGAGACATTTTTTGTATGGAGTTCAGATGAAGATTTTTTCAGATCACAAAAATCTTAAATATCTATTGAGTCAGAAAGAACTGAATTTGAGACAGAGAAGATGGTTAGAGCTAATTAAGGATTATGATTTGTTGATCAAGTATCATCCAGGAAAGACAAATTTAGTGGCTGATGCCTTGAGTAGGAAATCATCAATAGCCCATGTTCAAACAGTTTATCTGCCATTATTGGAAGATATGGCTAAGCTTATGATAAGCTTGAAACAGGAGGAACCAGATTGTGTTATTCCAAATTTCAGAGTAAGGCCGATGCTTAGGGAGAAAGTAAAGGAGTTACAGGCACAAGATACAGATTTAAGCAAGCTTCGAGAGGAAATTAAGAATGTCAAGAAGTCTAAAGTGATAGTGAGGGGTGATGGACTCATGCCTGTCGGAAACAGGCTTTGTATTCTAGATGTCAAGGAGGTGAAGGATGAGATATTGGATGAAGCACACAATGCACCTTATGCTACACACCCAGGTAGCACCAGGATGTACAGGGATTTAAGAGAGCATTTCTAGTGGAAAGGCATGAAGATGTAGCAAGATATGAGAGTAAGTGTCTAGTGTGTCAGCAAGTCAAGGCTGAACACTAGGCACCTTCAGGAAAGTTAAGGTCATTATCTATTCCTGAGTGGAAGTGGCAAAGGGTGACTATGGACTTTCTAATGGGTTTGCCTAAGACTAGTAGGAAGCATGATGCCATATGGGTTATTATTGATCAGTTGACAAAGTTCATTTTTTAGCAGTTAAATAGACTGATTCCCTACATGTGTTAGCAAAGAAGTATATTGATGAGATAGTGAGACTGCATGGCATTCCAGATTCCATGGTTTCTGACAGAGATCTTAGGTTTACTTCGAGATTCTGGGGAAACTTACAAGATGCTCTGGGAACCAAATTGAATTTTAGCACTACCTTTTACCCCCAGATAGATGGTCAATCTGAGAGGACTATTTGGACCCTAGAGGAATGCTTAGAGCATGTGTGATAGATTTTAAAGGTTCTTAGGACGAGCATTTGCAATTGGTCGAATTTGCTTACAATAATTCGTACCATTCCAGCATTCAGATGGCTCCTTATGAAGCACTATATAGAAGGAGATGTAGAGCTCTAATATGTTGGGATGAAGAAGGAGAGAGGAAACTAATAGGGCTAGAGTTGCTTCAGATGACAGTGGAAAAGGTTAATTTGGTTAAGCAACAACTTAAGGCAGCTCAAGATAGAATGAAGAGCTACGCTGATGCACACCAAAAGGAGATGGAGTATAAAGTTTGTGAGAATGTCTTCTTAGAACATCTCCTTGGAAAGGAGTTACGAGGTTTGGAAAGAAAGGCAAGCTGAGCCCGAGGTATTTGGGTCCTTATGAAATTTTTTAGAGGATTGGATTGCTAGCCTATAGATTAGCATTGCCACAGGAATTGTTTCAGATACATGATGTTTTTCATGTTTCCATATTGAGGAGGTATAGATCGGATCCCTCCCACATCATTCAAACCTCTGAGGTTCAGTTGAGAGATGATCTGAGTTATGAGGAGATTTCAGTGGAGATTTTGGACACCAAGGAGAAAGTTCTTAAAAATAAGACGGTTTAATTGGTCAAAGTCCTGTGGAGAAACCATTCGATAAAAGATGCCACGTGGGAGCCACTAGAGGCCATGAAGCAGATGTATCCACACCTCTTTGATGACTCAGGTAATAATTTCAAGGATGAAATTCACTTAAGAGGGGAACAAATGTTGGGCACCGAATTTTTTTATTATTTTAATAAGTATGATTTGAATTAATTTTGTCATCTTTCTAGATAAATCATTTTATTTGGAGTGAAATTATTACGTCAAGTTTAGGAAGATTTATTGCATGGATTGATGGAATTAAGGTGTTAATGTTGTAAGGTGCATAAGGGCATTTTTGGAAGATCACCAAAGGTTAAAATGCTAAGGCATTACATGGAAGGGCATAGTGGACTTTGCTCCCTCATTAAAGGTGTAAAAGAAGAAGAATTAATTTTAGTCTTGTTTGTGAGTGAAAGAAGAGAGAAAGAGAGAAGTGGAGAAAAGAAGAAGAAGAAGATAGGGTTTGGAAATTCTTAAAGAGCTTGAAGATTTTGATGCTAAAACAAGTAAGTATGAGTATAAACTCTTCTTAATTGTTAGATGAAGCATGTTTAGTAATAGTTAGAAGTGAAAATAGAGTGAATATGTGTAGGAGGTTGTGATGAATGGTTTATGTGAAGGTTTGGGTTTGTTTAATGATCAAAAGTAGATTATAAATTGTTCTAAACGCTATTGCATTGGAAATGTGTTGAAATGTAGTAGAAGAGTTGGGTTAGTGATAACATGGGGTATATGTGAAAGGTGGGAAGTATGAAGATGGAAAATGTCCCAAAACACATTCTCGAAATGGGTTTCTAGACATTTTTTCCACGGCAAACTTCTTGGTTTGACCACGGCAACACAAAACATGTTCTAAGAATTAGTTTCTGGCCAATTTCGCCGCGACAAACTTTCCAGCACAGAACATACTTTGATATTTTAGGTATAACTTTTTGTCTAGTTATCCAAATGAGATGATTTTCCATTTTTTGTAAACTAGAGACCAGGAATACAAATTGTATGAAGGAATAAAGTCCAAATTCAGTTTCTAAGGATTTAAATTTTGGTGTTGAATTTGAATATAGAATTTTGTTTCGGCATGAGAAGTAGTTAAAATTGTTGAGGTATGACTTTATGATTTCTAAACAAAATTAAATGGAATTTTGGTTATTGTTTAATGAAATCAAGTGAGGCAAGATAGTCAAGAGGAGCAAGAGTAAAGACATCCCCAAACAAGTTTGTAAGCAAGGATTTTAAGGTGGGTACATTTTTATAATAGAGTGAATAAGCCACTCATTATTTTTCTTTTAATCAAAGAAGCTAAATGTTTTCAATTGCATCATAGATATTGCATTTGTTTGCTCTTGGTTGGATTGTGAAATTGTTATATGTTTGCTACATGAATTGTGTTGATGATGTATGTAAAGATTGGGCAAATGATTCTTTTGAAAAGATGCGAGTTTATGAAATCAGATTTTTAAAAAATGTTTCTTTTGAAAAATCTCATGTGTATGAAAAACAATTTTCCAACAAGGCACCATTTGTGCAAACTGTTTTCGATTCATGAATTACATGTTATTTGAGTTTGGTGTAATCCATTCAAGAATGTCACGTGCACATTGTCCAAGAAAAGGCTTCTCCCGCCTGCCCACAAGTGACATGGAGATCCTTCATAGACTCCCTCATGTTTATCTTTTGAAATGTTAGCAAGTTTGATGCATACCTAATTTATAATTGCTCATGAACTTCTTGATAAAGTGAGAATTTTGAGAAATAAGTGTTTGGTGATTTTTTCCTCAAAATTATTATGGTTTCTAAAATGTATAATGGCAATGAGTTTTGAAAATGGTTTTTGTTTGTTTCTTGATTATAAGATTGTTACCCACAAGCTTTAAGCTCACCCCCATTCTCCTCCCCTCATTTAGGTGATAAGTAAGAGATTGAGTAAGTCAAGAGTCAAGGCATCACTCCAGTTTGCATTTTTTTTAAAAGTTAGATATTGTAAAACAATGCTTTAGTCACATTTTAAGTGATTTTAGCTTTTGTAAACTTTGTATTTTGGATTATGTTGTAAGGGGACTCGAAATACCCACTAAAGCGTTGTAAAACTCTTGCTTTTGTCATTAAGGAAGTACATGTTTGGTTATGTCCATGATTTTCCATGTTTTCGCAAAGTATTCGATTTTGGAAATGAGATTAGGATTTTGAGAAATTGGTTATGGATTGATTCTTATCCATATTGTTTTGGGTTAAAATGATGAATGTGGTTGAGAGATTTTAAGTTTGCATTTTGGTAAGATAGGTAGCTTAGGTTTAGATTTCTATTTTAGGGGTTTTTGTCACGGCGAAATCGTCGTGGTTTAATTCATGTGGCGACTTAGCTGCGACGAAGATTATACTTTTCGCCACAGTGAAATCGACTCGCACAAGTTCGCCGCAGTGTTAAGTATCCTTTGCTTCCAAGGGAGTTTCTTTTAATTGTCAAATTTCTAAGCCCTCCTCTACGCCCAAGCTTCACGATCCTATGTCTAATGTTGGGCTTCAGAAATGAGGTCCAACATCATGCATACATGCATCATAATTTTATACAAAGTTCCAGTATTGTTAACTAGCATGCTCATTCTTTTATAATTTATGTTTTCAGACATAATCAACCACAAAATGAATCCACTCAGTTTGCTCTTAACAAATAACAAATTGGAAAAAGGAGAGAATTTTAATGAATAGGGACGTAACCTTGGCATTGTTATTCAAAATAAATGAATTTCATGGGTATTAACTGAAAATGATCATCTCTATGTGGAGATTCAACTCCTAAGCAAGTCCAATAGTATGAGCAATGGCAAAATGCTGAGAAGACTACTAAGTGCTATATTCTAGCTTCTGTTAGTAGCATGTTTCAAAAGCAAATTACTTGTATGAAAATTACTAATGCAATGGTTCATCACTTACAAGAGATGTTTGGTATGAGTACTAGGTCTACAAGGGTGAAGGCTATCCAAACCTTTCACAGTCTCAGATAAAAACTTGATGAACCAGTGTGGGATTACATGCTTAAGTTTATCTCCATGGTCACTAAAGCTAAGATGCTTAGGGCAGACATGGATGCGAAAACACAGATGATTATGATCATCAATAGCTTAAACTCTTCATTTTAGCAGTTTAAGTTAGACTACAAGCTCAACAACAAGGATTATACTTTGATTGAGTTGATGAATACCCTCTAGAGTACAGAACAGATATTCAATATTAAGGCTCATGGGCTAGAAGCTAATGTACCCTCTTCTTCTAAGCCCACAAGTAAGGGAAAGCAAAAGAAGAAGGGTCCAACGAACAAAAAGACCTAAATAGGGGTTAAGGCCAAGCTTATTAAAAAGAAGGCTAAAGTGGACACCATGGGAAATTGTTTCCTATGTGGTGAGTGGGGTAACTGGAAAAGAAACTACAGTCTACCTTGAATCTCTCAAAAGCAAACGATGTATGGGTTTCCTAAGTTTGTTAGGAACTAAAAATGTGACAGATTCTAATTCTTGGATATTAGATTCAGAAGCCACTAACCATGTTTGTAATTCTTTGTAGGGGTTCCAGCAAAGGAAAAGACTACATAAGGGCTAGTTTTAAGTCAAGATCCTGTGTTTCAACAGAATCAGTGGGAGTAGTTATCTTGGACTTTCCTAGTGTTTATAGGCTTTATATGGAGGATGTATATTACATCCCAATGGTTATAAGGAACATGATTTTAGTTTTTTATTTAATAAAATCTGGTTATTCCTTACATTTTGAAAATATTGTTTCAATATATGAGAATAAGGATTTTATTTGTAATGAAATTATTAAATAAAGATTGTTCATTATAAAACCTATTACATGCTCACTTAAACATCACAGAATTGATAAAACCAAGATGATCTAATGTGTCTAGCATTAATTCAAAATATACATGGCACTTAAGAATGGGTTATATCAATCAAAAAAGACTTGACAGATTAGTAAAGGATGGGATCCTTATAGGCTTGGATAATGATTCGTTACTCACTTGTGAATCTCGTATTGAAGGATAAATGACTAAGGCCTTATTTCCTTCCAAAGGAAACAAATCTGAATCTACATTGGACTTGTTATATACTGATTGTGTGCAGGCCCATGACCGTACAAGCTATAGCAGGTTATGAATACTTCATAACATTTATAGATGATTACTCTAGAAATGGCGATTTGTATTTGATAAATAAAAAGTGTGTATCCATTTAAAAGTTCAAAGAATTCAAAGTTGAACCTGAGAAGTAGCTAGGTAAGCTATTAAAACAACTTCAATCAGATTAAGGTGGTGAATACTTATCTGGAGAGTTCCAATAATATTTAATTGACAATGAAATTATTTCTAACTTGTCAACTTCTTAAACACCTCAGCATAATGGTGTAGCTGAGAGGAGAAATAGGACTCTATTGGAAATGGTAAGATCAATGATGTCCTAGGCTAGCCTTTCAAAATCATTATGGGGATATGCCATATAAACGGAAACTTATCTTCTTAACTTTGCTCAATCCAATTCGGTACCTAAAACATATAAGGAGTTGTGGACTGGATGAGTGCCTTCATTGCGGCACTTGAGGACTTGGGGCTACCCAGCCCATGTTCTAAGGCTTGAATCTACAAAGATGGATCCAAGGTCAAAAGTACGTATCCTATGAGGGTACCGTTTTTATAATCTGTAGGAAAAGAGGGTATTTGTGTCTTCAAATGCAACCTTCCTAAAGGAAGAGTTTATGAGAAATCACAAAGGAAAAAGTGAAGTAATACTAAAGGAGTTAGCTATTTCATCCAAAACAAGAGTTGATTTGGATATAGCAGAATATGATGTCAAAATGGATTCAAGAGTTGAATCGAAAGAGCAACCTGAACATCAAGTAATGCTTAGATGTAGTGGGAGGGTTGTTAGACAGCCTAATATATAGCCATCAAAAACCAAGAAGAAATGGATCCCATTACTTATACACAGTCTATTAATGATGTTGAAGCAGAAAAATGGCTTAAGGCAATAGAATAAGAAATAGATTCCATATATGCCAATGAAGTATGGATCCTTATAGATCCACCACCAAATGTAAAAGCCATAAGGTGTAAATGGATCTACAAAAGGAAAAGAGGATCACATGGAAAGGTAGAGACCTTTAAAGTTAGATTGGTAGCTAAAGGTATAATCAAAAGGAGGGTATAGACTATGTGGAGACTTTTTCTCCAATTGCCATGCTTAAGTCCATTAGAATTCCATTGCAGCCTATTTCGCTTATGAAATATGACAAATGGACATCAAAGCTGCATTTCTTTATAGGGATCTTGAGTAGACCATTTTCAAGACCAACTAGAAGGATTCATTAGGCTAGTTAATGAACATAAGGTATGCAAATTGCAGAGGTCCATTTATGGGCTTAATCAAGCATCTAGGTCTTGGAGCATTAGGTTTGATAAGTCTATCACAACTTATGGGTTCATACAAAAACAAGATGAGTCTTATGTCTATAAAGGATACAAGTCTTAAATAACCTACAATGAGAACATGTTTAACAAATTTGCCATGCAAGATTCTAAAAGGGTTCATACCTACTAGACATGAAATCAAACTTTTAAAGGAGAAAGCACCCAATACCCTAGAGGAGGTCATACACATGCATAACATTCCATATGCTTAGGAAGTTGGAAGTTTAATGTATGTTATGCTTTGCACTAGACTAGTTATCTAATAAACAGTGAGACTAGTAAGTAGATTCCAGTTCAATCCAGGAATGGAGCTTTGGACTGCGGTTAAGTGCATATTGAAGTATCTTTGTAAGATGAAGAACTTAATGCTTATTTACTCTAGAAGTATATGGATTTCGATTTCCAATTAGACGTTAATTATAGGAAATCAACTTTTGGCTCTATATTTGCTTTAGGAGGTTGAGCCATAGTTTGAAGGTGTATCAAGCAATCTTGTGTTGCTAATTTGACTATGAATGCTAAGTATATTGCTGCAAATGAAGCAACAAAAGAAGCAGTCTGGCTCTACAAGTTCCTGAATGATTTGGAGGTAGTTCTTCAGGTAGAAAAGGCCATTACACGTTACTGTGATAATGTTGTGATAGAGAGTTCAGAGAGGGTAGAAAAGGTTATTTCAGCAGCGAAAAGGCAGGACGAAAGTGGGTCTAGTTTGGGGGCCCAAACTTTTCAATCAAAGAAAGAGGTGGATAAGTGTTTAACTTTAAGAATTGGGCTTAGAGAGGGGGAGCAAACTAGACTGGACTTGGAGAAGCCCAATGACCTTTCAAGTGGGGGATTTAAAAATACAAGAAGGAAATTCAGACCTTTTAGATTTAAATAAAAAGCAGATAGTTGTGTCCCAAAAAGAGGATATGATTGTGGACTCTTCTACAGCCACAGAGATGAAAATGGTCATAGTCGAGGAAAGATCTAGAAAGAGGAAGTCTAGGAAGATGTTGGATAGAGCAAGAATGCCTCAGAAAGAAATCAATAAAGAGATGATTCCAGAGAGGACTAGAGGGAAAAGGAAGATACCTGCGTGGACTACAAAAGTCTAATTAGTGTAAAGGGAGGGGATGGAAAATGATAGAAGCATAAATTCAGATGGTGATGAAGGCTGGAGAGGAATAAAAAAGGTGAAGGGGGCTAACTTGCAGAAGTCCCCGAGTAACCAATGATAGTCAAGGTGTGGAATTGTCGAGGAGCCAGGGGACCCTTCACTTTTCCCCAATTAAAGGAGAGTATGGTGCTCCATTCCCTGGATATTATTATTCTTAGCGAAACAAAAAATAAGAAGTGTTTTATGGAAAAATTAAGAGTGAAGTTAAAGTATAAGGATTGCTATCTGATTGATGCCAATGATAAAGCAGGAGGGATGTCTTTCTATTGGAATAAACATAGTAATATAAGTAATGTTCTTAGTACCAAATTTACGATGGAAGTGGAAATTGAAGATTAAAAGAGAGGTATTAAAGGGTGGTGTATAGGAATTTACGCCAGGTCTAACGATAGAATCAGGAAGGAATAGTGGAATTTTATTAGGAGGAGGAAGGAGATATGGGGGGATGTCTGGCTATTGGTGAGGGATTTTAATGATATCATTTCAAATGATGAAAAATGGGGAGGGAGAGAAAGATCTGAAGGAGTACGAGTGGGTTTAGGAACTTTATTGCTATAAATGAACTGGTGGACATTGGCTTTGCAGGGAATCCTTGGACATAGGGGAATTATTGAGATAGGGAAGGGGATGTGAAGGAAAGGCTAGATAGAGGGCTGGCAAGTGGAAGCTGGATCAATCATTTTGTTAACGCTAAATGCTGTCATGTTGAAAATGAAGCATCTGACCACTACATTCTAGTGATTAATACTGAAGCACAATCTTTAAGAAAGAGGAGGAAATTCATATTTGATAATCGGTGGCTGCAATGTCATGATGTGGTTGACGTGGTGAAGAAAGCTTGTAATGTTGATGTCAATGACTCTAAACATTTTGTAGTGAAGGAGAAGATCAAAAAATGTCGACTTGAGTTTCTAAATTGGATCAAAAAAACCTATAGGAATGCCAAGAGTAGAATATAGGAGCTTAAAAAGGAAATTAAGAGTCTTGACTATGAAGCTGAGAGTTTAAGAAGTGCTTGGAGAAGCATTCTAAAAAAGGAGCTGGGGAAAGCTTACCAAGATGAGGAAGCGTTTTAGGCTCAGAAAGCAAGAGTTAAATGGCTTAAATAGGGAGATAGGAATACTAGTTTTTTCTATGCTACTGTTAATGGTAGAAGGGGAAGGAACGGGATAACTTAACTAATTAATTAGAATGGGGACAGATGTATTGCTGAGGATGAAATTAGGGAGGAGATTGTTAATCACTTTGGTGGCATGATTAGAACCAATAGTTCAGATAATTTTGATAGAGTACTTGGAGGTATCCCACAAAAAATTACTGAGCAGATGAATGACAAGCTTACTAAAAAATTTGATGCTTTGGAAATAAAGAAGCCTATTTTTGAAATCTGACCGAATAAAACTCTTGGAGAGGATGGTATGACTGCTAATTTCTTTTAGAAATTCTAGCCTATTATCGATTTTGACACTGTTGATGCTATTAACAGTTTCTTTCATTCTGGCTTTATGTTCAAATCTCTTAACCATACGGTCATTAGTCTCATTCCTAAGGTTGACAGGCCTTGTGGTATAACCCAATATGGACCTATTAGCCTCTGTAATACGTTATATAAAACTATTTCTAAATGCTTAGTCGATCGTCTTAAACCTTTTCTTGGTTTGTGTATTTTTGAAATTTAATCTTCCTTTATCCAAAATCATAGTGCACTTTCTGAAAAACAAAAGGGTTGACAATGATGGTTATATGGCTTTGAAACTCGATATGGCGAAAGCCTACGGCTGGGTTGAATAGACCTTTCTTGAAATTATTATGACTAAATTAGGCTTTTGTGACAAATGGGTGAATTGGATTTTACAGTGTGTCACTACTGTGTCTTTCTCATTTAATGTTAATGGTGATGAAATTGGCTAGGTTAAACCTTCTAGAGGCCTTCGGCAAGGGGATCCTCTGTTGTCATATTTGTTTACTATAGTTGTAGAAGGTTTTTCTTGCTTAATTAATGATGCTGTTTCTAAGAAAAAGATTTTGGGACTTAATGTTGGTAGAGCTGGTTCGAATGTCTCACATCTTCTCTTCGCAGATGATGCTTTAATTTTCTACAAGGCTAAGCAATCGAAAGCTGTTGAATTGATGGAGATCTTGAAGTGTTACGAAAGAGTTACGGGTTAAATGGTTAATTTTAGCAAGTCTTCAGTCTTCTTCGACCGCAATACTTTGACGGAGGATAGGCTGCTATTGACTAGCACAGTGGGTAATATTGAGTATGTTATAAAAAGGAAGTATTTGGGTTTTCCGCTGGTCATTTTGAAGGACAAACATCAAGTTTTTGGTTTTATTCGCGATAAGGTGAACAATAAATTTTGAATTGGAAAGGTAAATTCCTCAGTAGTGCTGGTAAAGAGGTGATGCCTAGATCGATGCTGATGTCCATTCCTCATTATGCCTTTGAGTTGTTTTAGAATTTCCAATAAGCTATGCAAAGAAATAAGCAGCCTCATAGCAAGGTTTTGGTGGGGAAATAAGGACGGAGAAAGGAAGATGTAGTGGATAAGCTGGAAGAAACTTTACGGTTTGAAAAAACATGGTGGTCTGGGATTTAGGAACATCAAACATGTTAACACTACGTTGCTTGCCATGAAAATGTGGAGGATTCTGATTAGACCAAATTCTTTGGTCAGCAGAGTGCTTAAGGGGCGATATTACAAGCCTGGTTCTATTTTACAAGGTAAGGCTACTCAAAATTCCTCTTGGTTTTGGAAGAGTGTTATGAGTGCAAGAGTTTACTTCAGAAAGGGCTGAGGAAGAGGGTGGGAGATGGCAAAATGATAAATATTTGGAAGGACCATTGGGTTCAAGACATGGATGGTGGTATAATTGTTATAAGGTACAACTCTGGTCAACAACTTGAAACTATCAACCAATTGATTGTGGGAACAAGATGGAATGTGGAACTGCTCCATGATGTTTTTGAGCCATGCGAGGTGCAAAGTATATGTAAGGTTCCCATTGGTGTCTGTCAATTAAACGATCACTGGGTTTGGAATTTTTCTAATTTAGGTCTCTACACTATTAAGACTAGTTATGAGCAAGCTATCCTTGAAGAAACTAGTAGTGATAACAGTGCTATAGTACAGGTTGAAACAAGTTTGGGAAGATTAACTGACAAAACTTGGCAATCAATGTGGAACTTAAGCGTGAAGCACAAAATTCGTCATTTTATATGAAGATGTCTCAATAACACAATAGTTGTGAATGAAACGATTAATCAGAGGACTAGAAAAGGTTACAAGGAATGTGTTAAGTGTGGCAAAGTTGAAACAATAGAGCATGTCTTGTTTTTTTGTAAACAAGCGGATATCGTTTGGAAATTTACACCTGTACAAAGGGATGGCCTCAATGAATACAGGTACAATTTCAAGAAATGGTGGATAACGTTGCAAGAGGTTACTAGCAGGACAAATGGTCGATATCAAATCAATTTAACAACTATCTTATGGCAAATCTGGAAAAGTCAGAATGGAGAGGTCTTTAATCGAGAAAGTGTTCAACATAACATTGTGAAGGATCGTGAAATGGATGAGTGGATGGAATTCAAAGAAGCTATTTAAGGTAGAGAGAGGAATAGCAGGTCACAAAATGAAGTACTTCCAAATCAAAATTGGAGACCATTCGACTTTGGAATAATCAAGATTAATACTTACATTGAAAGGTCCAGTGGAAAGGGCAGAGGGGGTTGGAGCGTTATTGCGAGGGATTTCCAAAGACAGTTGCAATCAGTTTGGGGCATAATTGATCAATTGCATATGACTACACTGGTGCAAGAAGTGAATGTGTTCGGAAAGCATTGATAAAAGCAAAATTCATGAATTGGACTTGTATTGAAGTGCAGACTTATAATAAGACCCTACTGCATCTTATCCATCAAAAGACTGCAATAATTTGTTCATTGGAACCATCCTCACTGATATCCAATTGATGAGTAATCAGTTTATTGTTTGCTATTTTTCTTTGTCCTTTATTTCCTTTGATATGGTTTCTTGTCTTTTAGCTTAATTTGCTACAAATCTTGTTAAGGATATTATGTTAGATTCTGTGTTTCCCAACTGGCTAGTTGAGTTAGCCAGATTTGATTCAAGACAGTTGTCTTGTATACTGTAATTCTTTTGGTCAATAAAAGTTGTTGCTGTTTTGGAAAAAAATGTAACCATTTAGCATTCGTTGGATTAAAGAAGCAAGAGTTGCATTTGATGGACCCTCTTCATTCTTTCATCACAAAACCAAAAATGAGATATATCATTTTAGGTTATTGGTCTTTTCATATAGCATCTTAAAACCAATGAGATGAGCCTCATTTATTTGCTTCTTCATGATTTATTATGAAAGAATGTGATGCATTGCATGCACTTCACTTCTTTATTTAAAGCTTAACCGAAATTGAGAAAAAGAATATAAGGGGTTAATAAATTTTTATCTTTCTCTCCTATCTTGCATAAGATAGCCAAAATTTGCATGAGAGGTGTCTCATCTTTAGCTTCATTTTCCAAGGCAAAATCTCTTCAAGTTTTCTTCTCTTTTCCCACCAAAGGATCTTGGTAACCAAGTTGTCCATGGAGAACAAGTGGTAGATCGGATTAGACGAGGATACAATAACGAGAAGAGGATACATCACCTAGGAGAGGATACATTTCCATAGTTAAGGTAGCACAATGAGTAGTTAAAGTTATAGTAAAGGTGTCGGTATATTTCTACCATTTTATTCTTATGTTAAATATTTTCCTTATACCATATCATATATGGGTTGACATTTTAATTTTGTTATATTGCTTCCACTGAAATTTGATTTCTAAAATCAAAGTTTTGAAATCTACCATTTTATCCAAATCTTGTACGCTTAAGTTTTCACTCCAATAGAAGCACACTACCATAGGTCAACAAATTGCTACCAATGATGCATTACATGTTCCTAGTGGGCCAATCACAAGATCAAGATCGAAGAAGATCAAGGAAGCCATGAAAGGATTGGTGCACAAAACTTAGGTAGATTTCGACAATTTAGCCGAGTTGAAGCACTCACCATGTAAGAACAAGCCATTTAAGTTAGGCTTGGAAGAGGGAGATCCAATCTTAATCCATTGTATCAAGGTTGTGTAAAGCTAAACCAATCTTGAATATTACATGTTTAGGTTGTGCATTCTTTGACAGATTCTTAATGGTTACATGTTTTGGCCATGAATTATATTCAAAACTTAAGCATTTGTTTATTTAGTTATGTTTTCTTAGTATGGCCAAAATTCTATGTTAGGGAGGCCTTTGGTTGTGTTTAAATCTGATTAGATGTCTTTAGATCATATTTGATTAGTTAGGGTTTGATTTGTAATTAAGTCTTATAATCCTTTTCCCACTGGGATTGGGCTAACATAGACTTTTTCCAAAGGTAGGATTATTTTTTTAAATTCAGATTAGGTTTATCTTGTCTTAAAATCCCATATGTACTAGGATTTGTGTTATGTATATCAAATTAGGTAGTTAGATACGGTCAAATCAGATTTGTTATGACCTTGTTTCTTAAAGTTCTATTAGAATTAGTATTTATAGGATTTTGGACATTCATTATAAGGGAAAATTCAGATATTCAATTGAAAAATAGAGAGAGTTTGCTCCTTGAGTTCTTGAAAGAACAAACCTAGAACCTATCAAAGAAATCCTTTCTTTGTGGCATTCACAACACTTTCATTACAACCTTCATTCAAGTTTCTATATTCCTTGGGTTTAGACTTTAATATAGTCTAAGTTTCTGGTTTCATTATTTCTTGGTTATAGGTTCTTTATACCAAGGTTCTAGTCTTTTAGACAAAGGGTCAAGGTCCATCAAAACTAGATTTGTGTTTAGGTTTCTTGGGATAATTTAATTAGATTCTTATAGGTTTTCTATTATTAGGTTCACATCATTTGGTGTCACAGCCATCCTAAGCCAAATATTCTATCCTTCCAATTCAAGATTCACCCTTAACTTCTTGTTTTGATTATCTATCTTTTTGTTTCTATTTTGCCACACCCATATGCTAAACCCAACGAAAATTTCCACCCACATACCCTAAAACATACTAACCAACCGCACCTATCCATTCTAGCCAAAATAGATAAGATTTTCTTTTTTGTTGTTTTAGTTCATCTTTTTTCTTTGTTTTTTGTTCAATATAGTTTAAGAAATCTTGTTCTTCAAAGATTAGGGTTCTTGCATAAAATGTAAAAAGGAGAAAACTAATTCGAAAATGAAAAGAAAAGAAAGTGAAAGAAAAGTGCAAGAAAATGCAGGAAAGTGTGAAGAAGTTCAAGAAAATTAAGTGATGGATGGCCATCAAAGCTTACTGTTCAAAATGTCCTAGCTATGGGATTTAAAGCAAGGTCATAAGAACTGGAACAAGTTCAAGGGGCTGCAAGTGAGTTGTATGAAGTTATGGAGGAAGCATAAATTGGGCTGAATTTGTTCTTATAGTTCCAAGTCCTTTTAAAGCCATTTGGAGACTTTAAAATGTGTGTCTATGGGCCTGATGAGCATGAGGTCGAATTCCAAACTTAGAAGAATTTTTAAGGCATTTATTTTCATTAACTTTGGACTAGTTTATTTCTAGTTTTATTTCTTATTAATAATGGTCCAGATTAGTGCATTTGATTCGATTTGAAGAATTTATTTTGGTTTGTTTTAATTAGCTATTTTGTGAGACCTTATTACAACTTTTGTTTTTTTTTATTGAGCAAAAACTACAGATTTTAGTTCTTTGTTTTCCAATTTTGAATTATTCAAAAAAAATCTGTCACAAAGAGTGAGGTTTTTCTCTCAATTTGGTAAAAGATTGTCTAGGTTTTGACTATTTCTCTAAAGAACAATCATTGGGTTTGTTAGTTTTCTGAAAACATTCAACTTTGTTAATTGTTTTGTTTAATTTGGTCACTAGAACTTTGTCTGACAAGTTGTACGAGAAAATTGATAACCTTTTGTGTGATTTGAAGTAATTCACACGTTAATACAACCCTTAGAAAACGATATTTAAGATGCACAAGAAGGGGGGTTGAATTGTGTCTTCCTTTTTGTAACCCTTTTTTGAACTG
>JAOSBN010171620.1:0-20451 GCA_027563595.1 Erythroxylum suave | reverse complement strand
GGGGGTGAATTTGGTTGTTATGGCAGGCCGCCATTGAGGTTAAGATCGAGGTAGCCCATAAACAACTCATCATGCGATCATTCGGCATGGGTCTCAATCTTTCAAATTTATAGCCGTCTACGCCAATCCCCAATTGACCAACCAAAAATTTCTCTGGGTGCTGCTGAGAGGATTAAGCACCTCCGTAACAAGACCTTAGCTAGTGGGAGGAGATTTCAATGCCAAACTGTCTATTGCCTACAAAAGAGGTAGATTTTCCAACACGTCATTAGTTAACAACAACTTTACTGCCTGGGTACATGATTGTGGGATGCATGACTTGGGCTTTATAGAATCCCGTTTTATGCGGAAGCGAGGAAATATCTAGGCTCACCTTGATAGAACGTTTGGATCCACATCTTGGTGTGAACATTTTCCGCTAACCGTTAATCAGTATTTACCTTTCTTAGGCTCTGATCACCGGCCAATGCTAATTCACACTGTTTGTCCCACTCCACCCACTGTCAATCACCCGATGTTCCGATTTCAATCTGCATGGCTAGCCCATGAGGATTTTCCGCAGGTAGTTGCGGAGAACTGGCTCCCTGACACTCCGACGTTTACACACTCCCTAATCACATTTTCTCAACAACTCACGAGTTGGAATCGATTAGCCTTTGGCAATATCTTCCATCGTAAGAGATGATTATTAGCTCGCTTGGAAGGTATCCAGCGAGCCATAACGTCTACAGACTCGGACTCCCTACTGGCATTAAAGGACAACTGAGTGGCGAATTAGTCCAAATGTTATGTAAGGAAGAACTTTTTTGGCATCAGAAAGCCTGGTTTGAGTGGATCTCCCAGGGTGATCGCAATACAAAATACTATCACACGGTCACTATGTCCAAACGAAAAAAAGTGACGATAGCTCAGTTTATTGATACTAATGGCGAGGTTCTCACAGATGCGTAGCAATTGCCGACAATGCTAGGAATTATTTCGAAACTATGTACACAGCTCCACCCTTGCACCCTTAGAGACTTCACTGTCTCGTCACCTTTCCCTACCTGCCAGAGGTGCAATTATGAGCACTCAAACAACTTGTCCTACCCACTGAAATCAAAACAGCAATATTTGGAATGCCTCCGAATAAAGCTCCAGGAGTCAATGGGTTCGCAGCTCTTTTCTTTCAGACTCAACGAGACAAAGTGGGCCCGAGGTAGTGACGCTTATTCAAAAACTATTCAGTGATGAAGTTTGGGAACAAGAATTGAATCAAACAATTCTGGTCCTAATTTCCAAAGTTTCATCCCCAAAATTTATTACACAGTTCAAACCCATTAGTCTTTGCTCCGTAATAAATAAGACTTTGTCCAGGGTGATAGTCAACCGGTTAAAACCTCAACTAGATACATTAGTGGCAAATACCCAGAGTCATTCTCGGGCGCCAGATCATCAACAACATTATCATAGTCCAGGAAATAATTCATTCCATACAGCAAAAAAAGGAAAGACTGGGTATTTCGCCCTAAAAGTGGATCTCGAAAAAGCTTACAATTGCCTCAATTGGCAATTTAACCCGGACATGCTTCAAGAAATCGCTCTCCCTTCCACTCTCATCAATCTCATGATGAAATGTGTTTCTACGGTCACAATGCAAGTTTCTTGGAATGGTAATCTGTCAGAACCCTTCCAGCCTTCCAGGGGCATTCGACAAGGCGATCTACTTTTGCCTTACTTATTTATCCTTTGCATGGAACGTTTGGGACATCTTATCTCTGAAGCGGTGGCTCTCGACAAGTGAAAGCCATTTAAGTGGAGTTGGGCAGGGCCTAGCATCTCCCATGTTTTTTTCGCGGATGATCTAGTGTTGTTTGGTGAAGTGACAGATTCGCAAATGGCGGAGGTATCGCAAATCTTAGAGACATACTGCAACATCTCCAGTCAAAAAGTGAATACTACTAAAACCCGGATCTACTTTTCCAAGAATGTTTCTATGGCCCAGACACATAGACTTAGCCAAGTACTTCAGATCCGCAACACGCCTAACCTGAGGAAATACCTAGGAGTTCCATTGATACACGAAAGGACTAAGAGGTCTACCTATCAATACATTCTAGATCAAGTGCAGCATAAACTAGCTGGATGGCGAGTGCGTGAATTATCATTAGCAGGGCATATCATGTTAACCCAATCATAATCACTTCACTTCCCATATAGATGATACAAACGGTCAAATTGCCTAGACAGCTCTGTGATGACCTGGAAAAAATTATGCGGACATTCATCTGGGGGTCGACAGCGGGACAATGCAATATTTATCTAGTTAACTGGGAAACAGTTTGCCGTCCTAAGAAGTTAGGCGGCTTAGGAATTAAACGTATTTGAGCGACTAATGACGCGTTTTTAATTAAAATAGGATAGGAATTGCTTACCAAACTGTCAACCCTATGGGTACAAATTCTTCAGGCGAAGTATCGACTAAACTTTCACCAGATCCCACAAACCTTAAACAAACATAGGGCCTCGTGCATTTAGAGAGGGATTGTAGCAACATGGGATTACGTTCAACAAGGGATCTGCTGGAAAATTAGTAATGGCAGACAAATACGGTTTTGGCTGGACCCGTGGTTAGCCCATTGGGGTCCTTTAGCCATAGCTGCATTATCTCCCCTCCTAGAGAATTTGCTTCAGCAAAACCTTACGAATTATATGGATGAGGATGGGAATTGGAAGTAGGACTTCCAAAGATAGCCCACTCCATCAGTATGTCGGCATATTTCCCAAGTTTGTCCTCCTTCAATGGATAAGGGCGAAGACCGTTATTTATGGGGACCCGGACCCTCTGGGGTACTCACAGTGGCCTCAGCTTATGATTTAATCACAAGTTTGAATTCTGATGCACCACTGTCGATCTGGGCTGCGATATAGAAATAGGCAGGACCACAACGCATCCGGTCCTTCCTATGGCTTCTAGCCCAAAGCAAGCTACTCATGAATCAACAATGGGTTGTTCGATATCTAATAACCGACAATCATTGTCAGCACTATGGTCAGGCCGAAACCGCATTGCATGCAGTCAGAGATTGTTCCCGAGTGAACTTTTTGGAGAAAACTTAACCCGGACATTCTAGAGACGAACTTCTTTTCCCATGATGCGACCACTTAGATACACTCCAATATCACAAGTATGTCTCATCGATAGTTGGAGGCTTGGGCCACCATCTTTGGTATGGCCTGCTAGTTCTTATGGCAATGACAGAACAAGAGCCTTTTTTAAGAGGATTTCCTGTGGCTGGAAATGGGTGATCAGTTAGTCCTTAATTATGTGGGCTGGATCGGGAAAGCGCAACTGGTGACCGGAAGAGTCATCCCTACCTCGAGCCTGGCCATAGGACACGGCGTAAGATGGCGTCCATCGCCGGACAAATGGATAAAGCTTAATACGGACGGAGCTGTGCAACAAGCCTCAGGTACAGAAGCTACTTAAGGATTATTTTGGGACAGCACAGGCCTGTGGTGTGGCAGTTTCTTATCTAGAAGAGGCGTTTACACACCATTAATAGCAGAACTACGTGGGGTATTTGACGGGTAAAACATTGTTTTGGAACGGAAGTACCATCATATCGTTCTCGAGACGGATTCCCTGAAGCTTATTAATATTATTTCTTCCTCGCAATGGATTATGACTGACATTTTACCATTGGTGCAGGATATCAAGGAGCTGATGGATCGTGAGTGGACTGTCCAACTTCAGCATGTTTATCGCAAAGGAAATCAATGTGCGGACAAATTGGCTAAATTAGCCTCGTTAGCGTGTCCAGGCTTACAGGTTCTAACAGCGCCCCCATCAGATATCTTGGATCTTCTCCAAAAGGATAGCCAGGGAGCGATATATCATCGTGGGTTGAATTAAATTTTGTTTTAATTTTGGTTTTTCCTAGTGTTTCTTTCCCCTGTATTAAAAAAAAAGATGGAGAACGAAAGAGGTATCACATTAACTTGTGTCAAATCTTTACGACCTTTTATTATGTTCTTTTTAATTTTTGTGACTTTTTATTTTTTTCCTACTTTTGATTTCTAATATTTTTATTAAAAATGAAATTTTATTTGTATAAAATTTATAATAAAATATTAAAAATTCATGTATTTAAATTAAGATTTTGTAATAAAAACCATTTATTATTTTATTATATTATATTATTAGGTGTTAATATTGATTTTTAATTTAACTTCGTATTTTAAGATATTGAATTTTATTCCTAAATTAATTACTTATCGTAATCATTAGAAATAAAAATATAAAGTAATTTTATATAGTAAGAGTAATATCAAATATAAAAATCACATTTAACTGGTTATAGTTATAATAATCGTATTAAAATTTAAAATATAATAATAGCATTACTTGCTCACGAAAAAATCAATTAATTAGAACTTTTATTAATATAATTATTTTATATTACTTAATTTATACCATCGTAAATGTAACTTTAATTGATTTATAGAGCTAATGGGCTATTACTATTGTAAATTTTCAGTTGCTTTTCCCTTAACGTTATAACTTTGTGTTTCGCCAGCCCTATGTTATCTCATTGTCATATCTCCAAGACATAACTCTCTTTATCTAGCATTGGGCTTTAAAGTTAAACTAATCACAAAAATCTAGGGAAATAAGACAAAACCATTATCAGCTTGCACTATACTATAGAATTTAGCAACTAAGATATATATTACATAACTTGTTTTGTAAGATAAACAGATACTATATTTTTTTGTAAAATAAACAGATACTATAATGCTAACTGTTTAACTTCCATTACACACTTAAAGATGCCCATTGCTTGTCTAAGTTAGATCATCATTTTTGCGCCTTCAAGATTCTGCACAGACCATGCCAAAAATGAGAAGCAGAATTGCAAAAAATACAAACAAAAAGGGAAGGATATTAGATCCAGCATATCTTCCATGAGATTATAAAGCTTCTCCCAATCAACTAGCATAGCGAAAATTTAACCAACAGGGCATTTTGTTCATCTGTAAGAATAGATAAGGAATGAAATGGTGATTATTTAGGAATAAAATAGATGAGAAATAAAATAAAATACATATTATTTTGTTTGGTTTAGTCCTAAGAATTTTTAATGATGATGTAATGTCAATGCTTGGTTTGAAAACATAAATTCATAATGACAAAGGAATAACTAACAAAACTATCAAAATATCCATTAGTCCTTACTAACTATATCATGATGATGATGATTATCATCATCATTATTATTATTACTATAAATCAAATAATAAATATAAAACAATAGGTTCTAAGATTTATCACACCAAGATTCATCCCAATTTAATTGTTTGTTTCTCTACCACTAAAATAGATAATTAAAATCTCATTTGATTTAAGAATAACTTTCTTCTCATATATCCTTGTAATGCCTAGAAATGGACAAAATCATTATGTAGTTGAATACTACTCTTATTTATAAAGTTCCATAGTATATAATTTGTGGCTCAACTTATTATCAAATTTTTTAATAGTTATGAACCTTTGTATGGTGTTTGCTTGACTGAAATCAGCATTTCATTTCTGATTTATTCTTGGTAATAATGATCAGGTGTTTGATGTGTGTAAGTTTAATAAATATCCTCGATAATCCGCAAGTTCACGGTTCCTTAGCATAGTACCCAAGGTGTCGATCCCACGAGGAGGAATAATCTAATCTTAAAGTTTATGGTTAGAACAATTCATAGATATTCAAATTGTAATGAAACTAAAATGATAATTCAATTCAATCAATCAAATCAAATTAAGAATCAATCACAAAATATTAATAATTTAGCAGCTACACCACACACCCAAGAATCAACCTAAGGAAATTACCAAATGAGAGAAAGGAAATTTTACCTATCCTTAATGCTAACCTAATTGATTATGAATTACCAAATTGTTGGTTCTAGACGATCCTATGGTTGATTATTCTCTCTCGAGTTATAACCATTAATCCTAAATTATGAATTACCAGATTATTAGTTCTAGAAAATCGTGGCGCAATAGGCCACGATCATAACAAAAGCCTAAGACATGGCTTGCATGCCATGATCATGACAAAAGGCTTGGATATGGGCCACAGTCATGTCCTACGATGGGTAGACACGTAGACATTAAAAAATGTTAAGTTTCAAGAGATTTTTAGGACTTTTCGGACCCTGTAGAAACTCGAGAGTTACTCAGAACATATAGGATATTTAAAGAACAAGACAAAGATGCTAGAAAGAGCTTTTGCATTAGCCAACTTGAAGAAACCGTAGAGAGAATTCATTGGGAGATTGAGAAAGAGAAGAAGGAAGAGAGAAGTGGAGAAGAAGTTGACTCGATGTACTTCCTGGATCAGGAGTTTCCTAATATCGCTGCCTCCCATCATCTGTTCATATCATATTTCTTGTTTATTTTCAATTTTATTATTTTATAGAAGTGGAATAACAATTTGATGATAGCATTTTTTTAATTTTAAGGATGTTCTAAACTCACCTTCAAAGTATTATCTTTGAATTAATGAAATTTGATTGTTTATGTGTTATTGGATTTGTTGTGGTTTAATTCTGGAAGTGCATAATTCGATAATAAACTAAAAGGGTGAATCAAATAAAAAATGATTAAATTGGGCTAACGAGAGTTAGGTTATTTAATTGAACAAGAATTAAATCAAATTGATAAAATTTACAAAGAGAGATATTGCATAAGTTTCGATAGTTTATTAGAAAACTTAAGAATTGATTAGGGTTTTGGATAGGTTGTTAATTGAGAGATTGCAACTTCCATGATTTGATTAGGGTTTATAATTTAGAGTTAATGGTTATAACTCGAAAGAGAATAATCAACCTTAAAATCATCTAGAACCAATAATCCAGTAATTCATAATCAATTAGGTTAGTGTTAAGGGTAGGTAAAATTCATTTTCTCTCATTTGGTAATTTGCTTATGTTGATTCTTGGGTGTTTGTTGCAACTGCTGAATTATTAATATTTTCATGATTGATTCTTAATTTGATTTGATTGATTGAATTGAATTCTCATTTTAGTTTTGTTACATTTTGAATTTCTACGAATTGTTCTGGCTTTAGATTTTAGGATTAGATTATCTCTTCTCATGGGATCAACACCTTAGGTACTACACTAATAAACTGTGCACTTGCATATTATCGAGAGTATTTGTTAAAATTTACACACATCAAATACCTGACCTTTATTACCAAGAATAAATCAGGAATGAAATGATGATTTCAGTCAAGCAAACACCATACAAAGGTTCATAACCATTAAAAAATTTATAATAAGTTGAGCCATAAATTATACACCATGGAAATTGATAAATAAGAGTAGTATTTAACTACATAATGGTTTTGTCCATTTCTAGGTAGTACGAGGATATATGAGAAGAAAGTTATTCTTAAATCAAACAAGTTTTTAATTATCTATTTTAGTGGTAGAGAAACAAACAATTAAATTGGGATGAATCTTGGTGGGATAAATCTTAGAACCTATTATTTTATATTGATTATTTGATTTAATGCAAGATTCTAGTTTTTAAAGAATTATTCATAAAATTATATTATACTGAATTAAAATTTACCAAAGTTTTAGTTTAATTATAGATTTCATGTATAAGGATTTAGAAATCATATGTATGAATAGATCACGACAAAAATAATGAGAGTTGAATAGGTTCATATGAATAAATCAAGGCATGAATAATGAGAGTTGAATAGGATCTTGTGAATAGATCGAGGCATAAATAATGAGAGTACAATAGGATCCTATAAATATATCAAGGCATGAATAAAGAGAGTTTAATAGAATACTAGAGAGAGAACCATATGATTATTCTAAGTTAGAGTGAAATAAATCATGGGAATTCAAAGAGTAAGTTAATATGTTCTTACGAGTTTTGATTAGAAAGAGATTTCAGTAAATTAATTTAAGGATATGGATTATTATATTTCTTAAGAAAGAATATAGCTGTAGATTAAAAGTTTTATTGATCTAAGAAACTATAGTTGATTACTAAATCAAGATAAATTCAAACATAGGAAAGGTTATGGGGAGATTCTACATCTAGATCTTCATATTCAACTAGTTGTTTCATTCTTATTTATTGCTTTGATAGTTACTTCTCATTTATTATTTTATTTTAGTTAATCTTTTCCTTCAATCAATATTTTGTTTTATATGATTAAATAATAAAAAGGTAGTTAGTACTAGTAGTTACAGTCTTTATGGGATTGACATTTTAATTTACTAAAACCATATTATAGAAATAATAAGTATATTTGTCTTAATGATTTTTTAATATTATTTTGTGTTTCAAGAAATATAAAATAACGAATCAAGTTTTGACATCGTTATTAGGAACTAAAATATTAGGAAAGCTTTATTTTTATTAATCTAGCCATTTTGTTCTTTTTGCTTTATATATTCTTATTAATTTAGGAATTTTTATTTCCTTTTGTACTTATTTATTTTTAGATTCCTCTTTGTTAATATAATGTTTATTAGCTGAATTTCAGGATGTAGATATTTGATGCTACAACTGCAAAGTACAATGATAGGATAGGAAGAAAAAAATGTGTTATATTATCGATTATTGTGGAATTGGGACTTTGAAACACGAGACTTATTACTAGGTATTTGGCAGCTCAATCAATACTAATGTTATATTATGATATTTATGGTAAGGAACACCCCAATCATGAATAACAAGCACCTTACAATATATGACAATCGACTTCATAAGATAATTTTATAGGGAACTAGGGTCAACATATTTTTTATAGTATCACTTATAATTGGGGGTGGAGAAATTATCCCAACTTGGCATGGAATAATCAAGCTCTACTCAAATTCCTTCAATAAGAATAAGAAGACGATAAGATCTATTACTGCAATTGAGGCTGGCTTCTAAGAAAACAACGAGTTTCTTCAAAATCAATAAGCCTCCATCCATAATATAGAAATTCAAATTAGATGGCATACTAATCTTATCTCTAAAATGCAACCAAGTACTTTTCCTAGTAACACTGAGCCAAATTTGAGGGAGCAAATGAAAGTAACAACATTAAGGAGTGGAAAGGAGTTGAAAGTCAAAGAAATAGAGATAGAAAAAGAAGAAAAAAGCTATTGTATTTATAAAAAAAATAAGGATGAGGAAAAGGAAAAGGAGAAAGAAAAAGAAAAAGAAAATAATAAAGAGCTAAAGAAGGAAATAGTTAAAAAGTAAAAACTGAGAATTCCATACTTGACAGACAATGAAATAATTAGGAAAAAATGATAAATTTAGTAAGTTTTAGAATTTATGAATCAATTACATATTAACATACCTTTTATTGAACCTATTTTGCAACTGTCAGAGTATACCAAGTATTTAAAGGATCTCATTTCTAGTAAGAAAAGGCTCAAAGAATTGTTGATTGTTAATTTAAGTGAAAAGTGTCCTCCATCTTGAAAAAAAATCTACCAAAGATTCAAGTAGTTCCACTATTCCTTGTAATATTGTAGCTTATAGTTCAAAGGGTGTTAATAGACATAGGATTTGGAATTACTTTAATGATATATGTTATGTTTAAGAAATTGGGATTAGGTGAACCTAAACTAACTAGAGATAAGCATTCAATTTGTTGATAGATCAATCAAACATCTTATGGGCATTATTGAAGACATTTTGGTAAAGTTTGAATAGTGTATATACCCTATGGATTTTTTGATTTGGATATGAAGGATGATATAGAGGCTTCTTGATCTTAGGATGACATTTTCCTCGCTACTACTAAGCTATATAGTAGATGTGCATGATGAAAAGTTAATCTTAGGGTTAAGGAATAAGGATGTAGCTTTTGAAATATCTGAAGTCATGAAACATACCAAGATAAAGTTGATAATTTTTCTTGCTTAGTGATATGAATTTTTTTACAAAGTAAATCGAAACTAGAAGGGAAGATGGATGTCCTAATTATAATGGAATATACAACACATGTGAAAGCTAAAGATCCAATGTTTTTTATAAAAAAAAGAAAGCAAGCCTTTAATTATATATTTAGGATGGGTGAAAGCTTGAGTAAGAAATCCAACCAAAAGACTCATAAATAAGTGTTATTAAGAGGCAGCATAATACCTATTTTAAATTTGGTAGATTTTAGGTGTTTAATAATAGTTTTAGTTCATTTAATATTTTTAAACTCATGGTTGTAAGTTTATTTTAATGTTTTTTTATGATTAGATCTTGATTATTTTAGCTTGCAATTGGACTTAATGGAGTTATAAAGGTAACATCACTTTTGCGCGCTATAGTAGAGACTAGATTTCACCACCCTAGGATGGATATTGACGGTATTGAACAAGGCTGATGATTTTTATTACTGGAAGTACTAGTCCCATTTTTCTATATTTTTCATTGTTGTGTATATTTTATACACTAATGACACTATATAACTCAAATGTGAGGGAGGGATTTAACTATTATGCTTATCAATTTTATTATAATTAGCATAATAAGTAGTAATTCCTAAAAATTCTTAAGAATATTAATCAAGATGACTCACTATAGGCTTGGTTGTTATTATAATTTAATTTGTTTAATTAAGTAGTTATAAGCTTTAATGATTAAGATAATTCTAATTTACGTCATTAATTTTAAGAATTGACACTTGATTTATACTATGATACTTTTTATATAATTTATACATACAATTGAGTTAGAAGTGAGTTCTTTTTAAGCACGTTCATTATCTTTTAAAAAAAAGAAAAAAGATTGTAAATAAGTAAGCATTAAATAAATTCAATTTGATGTCTTCAAGCCACTTAAAAAGATTAAAGTTAAAGAGTGGTACTATTAGCCATTTGAAATAGCGACCTCATTGAATAACCAAGAGTATTTATGACAAGGTGTTAACTCATAGCTACATGGCTGGTTTTCTCCTCCTTCTCTTTAAACTTGACCCTATGGCCATTTAACCTTTTACCTTTGATTGTTTCTACATTGTTACATACATTGCTTCCCTCTTTTTCTCCTTCATTTTCTTCTCTTCTTAAATTGCTTGTTGCTTTCATCCAGTTTGAACTAGGTTTTTCCTTTTAAAGTAACTTGCACTTGATTTAACTTTCCTGCCTAGTCTGAGTCATGAAAGTTTACTGTATTAGTAAAATGTCAGTAGGACCCTCCTCCTCAACCCCTTCTCTAGTAGAGGTTCCTGAGGTGCATTTGGAGCAAGATGACTTCTCTTCACTTCCTTCTTAACAGAGGGCTACCTCCTCTTCCCAGAAGGTGGAAAATGGTCCTAGAGTAGGATTGTAGGAGATTCAGATAGCTTTAGCAAGCTGCTCTTCATTTTTGTAAATAAAAGGGGGTATAGTCTCTCCTCAACCTAAGGTGTTGCAAAATGGAGCAAACAAATGGAGAGCTTCCTTGGCAGGCTACTTCTTGGACAAAAGGATGGCATTCCCAAGTGTTTTCAACAATAGACTAATCTGAACTAAAAGAAATGGGAACCCTTAAACACTTTGATAACTAAGAATGATTTATTCATTTTTCAATTTTCTTCTGAAGAAATGGAACAAAAGATCATAGATATGGAGCCCTGGCATATTTAAAGTAAACCTATTTTTCGAGAAAATGGAAGATTGACTTTAAACTAGACATATTAGAACTTAAAAGCATTCCCTTATGGGTTAATTTCCATCATATTCCTCTATAATACTAGTCCTTAAAAGGTTTGAGCAACTTAGCTAGCTACTTGTTTAATCCTTTGGCAATGGATGATAATATTATCAATATTAAAAGGGTTGGATATGTAAGGTGCGTATAGAATCTGATACTAAGAAGTTGTTGCCAAAAAACATCCTTATCATAAAGTTCAATGGTAATGGAGACCTAATAGAAGATGAGACCCCCCATAAAAGAGACTATTAAAGGCTAGATCCCTAAGCGGAATGAAACAGAATCTCCAATTACAGATGGGAAGGATAATCAAGAAAACAATAGGGAATCCACAACAAGCATTCTAAGTAACAATGAGCAAATTGAATTAGGATTCAACCAAGCCCTCATTCCATCTACAAGCAGTAAGGAGCAATTAGCAATAGTGGAAGTTCAGTTCCCCAACTTACAAAGAGAGGAAAGACAGATATCTCCTATGGAGAAGGAGGATTCTGAGAGAAAGGAAGCAATTGGTAATTTACAACCAAACTGTAATGAGAAATAATTGGAAAAAAAGTATAGATGCTAAAGCTAAATTGGATCCTAAGATAAAGAATTAGAATGAAGAATGGTTAGATCCAAGTTCTAGTAATCGCAAATTAAGGAGGATGACCAAGTCCAAAAACTCCTGATGGTCTACAGTATATAGAATGTTCATGGACTTAATTGTCCAAATAAACATCTAGGTTTAAAGGATTACCTTATAGCTACACAACCTTATCTTGTAAGTCTTGTGAACAAAAATAAATGAAGAATCATCTCTAAGAGGCTTGAAATTTCTCAAGCAGATTGGACTACTTTAAGCAATCACTCTAAGCACCTTCATAAGAGATTAATAGTTTCTTTAGATCTAACTCACTTAAACTTAATTAATTAGTTCTATATACATCAGCTTATCCGTTGTGCTTTAACTCTCAAAGCTAGTAGTAAGTAAATACATTGCTATCTCAATGGTGTATGCTCCTAATTGAGAATACTAAAGGGTTACATTATGAAAAGATCTATGGGAAATTAAAGAGAATATTACAACTCATGGATGATAACAATCTATAGGAAATTGAGGAGAATATTACAAATCATAGATGATAACAAGAGACTTAAATTGCATGCTCTCATATTCTAAATCTAGTGCTAGAAGAGGTACCTCATATGTTGATTGGACTAGTGGACCTTAGATTTCATAATGCTTTATTCATTTGGAGCAATCAAGAAAGTGGAGATAGATTCTTGCAAAGGAAATTATTAGATGTTTAGTCAATAACAAGATGTTAGTAAAACTAAGTGAGAGTTATGCTATCTTTGAAGAACCTTTCTTCTCAAACCACTCTTCTAACACTGTCTATATCTATAGCAAATCAACTAGAAAGAAGTCTCCATTTGATTCTTTAATTCTCTCCTGAAGCATGTACACATTAACTCAATCATTTTTGATGTCGTAGAGAGGAATTATCAAGGATCAAAGGCCTTTCAATAACTTTAACCTTTGAAAGTTATATAATATATTGTATATCACTTCTGAAATACAATACTAATATAATGAAAGTTGACAAATTACAGGCCTTGGAAAAGCCCTCAGCTACTCAGAAGGCTCTTTCCATCACACCTACGGATTGAACGTTGATTGAAAAGGAAAAAGCTTATTTGAAGAGGTATTTCAAAGCTCTTGAAGCTGACATGTCTCAACTGAAACAAAATTCAAAATTTATTGGCTCCAGGAAGGAGACAGGAACTCCAAATTTTTTTACAATGTAATCAAAGAAAGGAGAAACAAAAAAAATTGTATCATTTATAGACTTAAGGGGTAACCTAATTCATGATCGAGAGGGGTTAAAAGAGGTAGTTAGGAAACATTTCATAGATATCAATGGTTACTTAGTTAATACCTCAGAGTTTCTTAAAGGAACTTCTTAGGAATATGCAAGGAACAATTGCACAAAATCACCATCTTATATTACTCAAAGGTGTTTCTAGTAAGGAAATCAAAATTTTCCTATTCTTCTTTCATTTTAACAAAGCTTTAGGTCTAGATGGCTTCAATGCTAGATTTTCCCAAAAAAATGGCACCTTATTGGACCCTCACTCGTATATGCAGTGCAGGAATTCTATAAAAGTGACAGGTTATTGACTAAACTTAGCAAAAATTACCTATGCTTAGTTCCAAAATTACCTAACTCTTTGAGCCTTAAAAAGTATAGACCTATTATCTACGGTAATGTTGTTTACAAAATCATTTCAGAATTCTAGCAAACAAGTTAAAGCATACTCTTCTAAAGTGATCAATCCTCATCAAAAGGCCTATGTTCATAGAAAGAGCATTAGTGACAATATCATGTTGGCATAATAGATCTTCAAGCACTGTGACACTACGCAGTATATCAAAATTTATTCTCTCAAAATTGACTTTACTAAAGCTTTTGACACAGTAGATTGGAACATCATTATTACTTCTCTTTAGGCATTTGGTTATCCTACTATATTTACCAAATGGATCCAAGCTTGCATCACTATTGTTTCCTATGTTGTTTTACTGATGGAGAACCAACACAACTCTATAAAGCTTCAAGGGGGCTAAGGTAGGGAGATACCCTCTGCCCTACCTCTTTTCCTATAGAAGCACTTCTCAGAATGAATAAATAGTGCATAACAGAAAAACATAGTTTCAAGTGCCATTATAGATATGGAACTCTCAATATCTCACAATTTTCATTCGCTGATGATTTGCTTATGCTTAGTGCTAATGATCCTATCTCTATTAGAGTCCTACTACAATTTCTTCAAAGATTTAAGGATTGGATTGATTTTTAACGAAAGTAAAAGTTATATTTATCTTTCCAAACCCAATCAAGGAGATTATATTCTTTTGATCAAAAATTCAAGATTGAGGATCCAGCAAATGCCACTTACTTATTTAAGAGTTCCAATCTCTACAAATACTCAAGAAGATAAAATGTAGGCCCCTTATTACTTCCATTTAAAAGAGAATATGTAAGGACTATAGAGGACTGGGAATCATTTTAGCTAGTAGGATGGAAAAAGCTTTAATGGCTAAAAGACTATAGAGAATATGTGTGAAAAACAGAAAGTCTATGGGTGAAATGGACTCACATGATGTAGGCCCTTTATTACTTCCATTCAAAAGAGAATATTAAACTGGAGCAACAAATTTATTTCCTATGAAGGCCGATTACAACTGGATATCTCAATTCTCAATAACTTGCATATCTATTGCCTTTCATATATTGGCTTACCTAAAAGTATTGAAGAATATTGACAGACTTATATAAATGTATAAGGGATTTTGTATGACATAGACAAAACAAAAATTAGGGAAGGTCCCCCCAAAGTTAAATGGAGCTCAATATTTCTATCTAAGGACTATCAAGGTTGGAATCACCTTTGCTAGTAGAATGGAAAAAGCTTTAATGGCTAAGAGATTATGGAGAATAAGTATGAAAAAAGAAAGTATGTGGATTAAATGGGTTCAGATCATGTAGGTCCCTTATTACTTCCATTCAAAATAGAATTGTTAGAAAATACCTATATTAGATAATAGAAAATATCTACATTAGGGAGAGTATGATCTCCCTCTTTAGTGTGTGATTTCTTATTTATTCCTAAGATTGTTTCCCTATGTAATTACTTCTATATAAGTGATACAAGGGTCTTGAGTATACATCAAGCCCTCGATTTTTACTCTATTCTTCACATGGTATCAGAGACTAATTTTTGAACCTCAGAACTTCTTTATCATAAACCCTAACACCTTCCAATCTATCAAAAACACTTACCTCAACTTACTAAAACAAAAAACCAAATCGACAAAAGTTACCAGGGGGTGTCGGCGACCACCAGAGTACCGATGGTATTACCGAAAAATCATCCACTCGTCAGCGCATAGGCATCACCTGACATCATTTAGTGACCATCGGTGATGCCAGTTAGATGGGTCAGCTGGCCATTGTGTCTTGAATGGAGTTTTGGCCTTACTTTGTGTCAAAACTAACCAGAACATGGGATTCTTTGATAACAGTAGCATTTTATATATTTCAAAACATCATAAATGTTTTTAGTGTTTGTTTAGATAGGAAATTCGTCTAGCATAATTGGGAGACGTCAGATTCTAGTAGCAAATCATTGACAGGTGTTCCAACAATGGGTGCCTCAACTTTGCCAATCACTAAGCAATGTTTGAACGGTAATAATTATCCTTTTTGGTCTAAGAATGATGAATTGTCCTTTCGAGGTCAAAGAAAGTTGTCCTATCTTACATCTGGTCCCCCATCTAGCTAGAAAATACTAGAAAGTTGGCAAGGTGATGATGCACAATTACTACATATTCTTTTCAATTCTATCGAACCTAAAATTTCAGTCTTATTCTCTCATGTTAGCACTTGTAAGTAAGTTTGAGACTATGCTAAGCTTCTTTACTCCAATAATATGCTTCACATGTATGATATTTATGTTGAGTTATTTCAATCTAAACAAGAAGAAAGTTTAATTAAATATTTTGGGAAAGTGAAATGTGCATTTAAGGAGTTAAATTCTTTACTACTAATCACATTTGATATTAAGGAGATGCAAAAAAGAGCACTTGATAACTATGACATTTTTTGCTGGATTAAAGCCTGAGTTTGAGCCTATGCAAGCATAAATCTTAGGAGGAGTGAACTTTCCATCCTTAGTTGAAGTATATTTTAGACTCTCTCGATCTACAACTAAAATGAATCCACTAGAGAATAACTCTGATAGGGCAACTCTTGCAACATAGTCTAATTCACAAGTCAAAGGAAGTCACGGGGGAAGTCGAGGAGGACGTGGTGGTCATGGTGGTCGAGAAGGATGTGGCAGAGGTTCACGACTCCATCACGTTGTGATAGAGCTGGACATGATGAAAAGTCTTGTTGGGATAAATATTCCCATTTGCATGATGCTTGTATTGGATCTCTTGAAGAACAATCTTCAGGTACAACTTCACAATTGTTTATTACTTTATCTCAGGATGAGTATACTACGTTTTTGCAGTATCAGTCAGCTCAGTAAACATCGTCTTCATCTATGGCATCTGTGGCTCATCAAGGTAACCCAACCACTTGTTATTTAGCTGTCTCTATAAAACAATCATAGGTAATAGATTCTGGTGTCACTGACCATATTTCAGGTAAAATAACCAACTTTAACCACATCGTTCCTTTACCTGCCTCTTATAATGATAAACTTACTATTGTTGATGGATCTACTACCACCAATAAAGGTGTTGGACCCTCTTACCTTTGCTTTTCTCTGACATTACCCTTTACATTATTTGTACCAAGCTTTCCTTTCAATCTTATTTCTGTGAGCAAATTGACTAAACAGCTGAATTGTTATGTATGTTTCTACCCTATTAATCCACATGTATGTTTTCTTATTAATCGAATGCCATCTTTTGTATTAACGGGTTAAACTCCATTCTCAATTCTTTTTCCCTATCAAGACCCTTTTTCCATTACTCCTTGTTTATTTGAATGTATTTATTTTGCTCATAGCTTCAGCCTAACACAGATAAATTAGACCTAAAAGTCTTAAAGTGCATCTTTCTCGAGTACTCTCATTTGCAAAAAGGGTATAAATGTTTTAGCCCCTTATTGAATCATTTTTTTGTGTCTGCTGATGTTACATCCTTTGAAGACACACCATACTTTTCTGATGCTCAGTCTGTCTCTACTGATACTGATGAGTGTCTATCAATTCCTTTTGTTCCTTTCCAAACAAGTCCCAGTTATGTTGCTCTTGATACTAGTCCTACTCCTTTGGAACGTCTCTCCCATCTTGATTTGCAGGTTTATACTCAATGAACTCATTTTGACCAAACGATTCATGCTCACCACTATTGTCTTCTTTGTCTTCAATTCCATCATATGATGATCTTGATTGGCAACATTGCTCTCTGTAAAGGAAGAAAGTCTTATACATCTCTCCTTATTTCAAACTTTATTTCTTATAACTTATTATTACCATCATATGTTGCTTTTATATCCACTTTGTCTTCTATACCTATCCCTAAGTCTGCTTCAGAAGCTTTGGATCATCCTGGATGGAAACATTCCATGTAAAAAGAGATGTTTGCTTTGCAAGCTAATGCTATATAGGACATAGTCCCTTTTCCACATGGTCAGCCAATTGTGGGTTATTGGTGGGTGTTCAATGTTAAGGTCAATTCTAATAACACAATTAATCGTTTAAAAGCTCATTTGGTCGCTAAAGGTTATACATAGGTGTATGGTATAGATTATTCTGAAACCTTTTCTCCTGTAGCCAAATTGACATCCGTTCATGTTTTCAGTGCATTGGCAACCACCCATGACTGGCCTCTTCATCAACTTAATGTAAAAAATTCTTTTCTTCATGATGATCTTCAAGAAACTATTTTTATGGAGCAACCACCAGGATTTGTTACTTAAGGTGAGATTAATATGATGTGTCACCTTAGCAAATCTTTGTATAGTCTAAAACAGTCACCGAGAGCTTGGTTTAGGCACTTTAGTATAGTGGTTATGGACTTTGGTCTACATCGATGTGGTGTGGATCACTCTTGTGTTTTATCGTCACTCCAAGGCTAGTAAAAAAATTTTGATTGTGTATATTGACGATATTGTTATTTCTAGAGATGATAAAGTAGGAATTCAGTCTTTAAAGTCATGCCTACAAACTAAATTTCAAATAAAGGATCTTGGTTTATTAAAATGTTTTCTGGGTATCGAGGTAGCAAGGTCAAAAATGGGGATTTGTCTATCTCAAAGGAAGTACATTCTTGATCTTCTAGAGGAAACAGGTCTGTTAGGGACGAATCCAATTGATAGCCCCAAGGAACCAAATGTAAAACTTGATATTGATAAAGGAGATTAGTTAGAAGATCTAGATAAGTATCGAAGATTTTTGGTAAACTAAATTATTTGACTATTAGTCATCTAGATATTTTGTTTGCTACAAGTGTAGTGGATCAGTTTATAAGTTCTCCGCAAACTAGTCATTGGTATGCAGTTATTAGAATTTTAAGATATTTGAAAGGCTCTCTAGGGCAAGGTTTTCTTGACTAGAATCATGGATATATTCAGATTAAAGGATATACAGATGTAGACCGAACAGGCTCTTATGACTGACAATCTACTTCAATTATTGTTTATTTTTGGGTGAAAACTTGGTGTCATGAAAAGGTAAAGAGCAGTCAGTTTTTGCACATTCTAGTGCTGAATCTAAGTATAGTGCTATAGCATATACTACATGTGAGTTGATTTGGTTGAAGCATCTTCTCAAGGAACTTGGTTTCGAGCAATCCACTCTAATGAAATTGATGTGTGGTAATCAAGCAGCCATTCATATTTCCTAGAATCCTGTCTTTTATGAGAGAACCAAACATATTGAAGTTGATTGTCACTTTGTTTATGAAAAGCTTCAAGAAGGATTGATTGAGACACCATATGTCAAGTCAAAAGATCAACTTGTTGACTTACTCACTAAAGCATTAGGGAGGTCTCAGTTGAAACTTATATGTAACAAGCTCGGAGCTTATGATATGTATGCTCTAACTTGAGGGGGAGTGTAAGGAAATACCTATATTAGATGATAGAAAATATCTATATTAGGGAGGGTATGATCTCCCTCTTTAGTGTGTGACTTCCTTTTTTTTTTCCTAAGATTGTTTTCTATGTAATTACTTTCATATAAGTGATACAAGGGTCTTGAGTATGCATCAAGCCCTCTATTTTTACTCTATTCTTCATAAGAATATTAAACTAGAGTAATAAATTTCTTTCCTATGGAGGCCAATTACAATGGACTATCTCAATTCTCATTAACTTGTGTATCTATTGACTTTTATATATTGCCTTACCTAAGAGTATTTTGAATAAGATTGATAGATGTATAAGGGATTTTGTATGGTATGGATATAACAAAAATCAGGGAAGGTCTTCCAAAGTTAAATGGAGCTCAATATGTCTACCTAAGGACTATAGAGGGCTTCAAATCACTTCTGCTAGTAGAATGGAAAAAGCTTTAATGGCTAAGAGATTATGGAGAATATGTGTGGAAAAAAAAGTTTGTGGGTGAAATGGACTCATATGGAACATGTCAAACAAGATAATATATAGACTATTCCAAGCAAACCAACTCAATCATATACATTTCAATGAATTTTTAACACAAGGCAATTCATGCAATCTAGTGTCAAACACTTCATAGAAAATGGAAGGGACACAAATTTATGGATTGATAATTGGCATCCTTTTAGGACCTTTGTACATTAAACAATATTATTAGACTCTAAGAGGATCAATTCCTGAAGACACCAAGGTATGCATGGTAATACAAAATGGAAACTAGTCCTAGCCTTTTCATTCAAATAGAAGCACTAGCTTTACCATGAATAATATGTTGGAATACCAACCTGATCAGAGACAAGCTGATGTAATAAGATGGGAGCTATATAACACTTATACATTGTTTACTGAATCTTGAAGGAAGCTACTATTAGGGCCTATGATTAAATTTCAATTCCATAAACTTATATGGGACTAAAGAATTGCTCCAACACACTCTTTTATCTTGTGGTTAATAGCTTTACAGAGTCTGGGTACTAGAGACAAGCTAAAGTTCAGGTACTAGACTGTTGGGGCCCATATCCGGAACCCAACTACTTAATCTGAAACCCTCATACCTATGTACACGTATAAGGTCAACTG
>JAOSBN010171586.1:0-20453 GCA_027563595.1 Erythroxylum suave | reverse complement strand
CCGTAGGAGCTCTGCAATATCTATGCAACACAAGACTAGACATCAGTTTCGCAGTAAACAAATTAAGTCAATATTTAAAAAATCCTTTAAGCACTCACTGGATTGCTTGTAAAAGGGTTTTACGTTACCTGAAGGGAACCGCAAATTTGGGACTGCTCTTCCAACCATCATCATCGCCACTTGATCTCCATGCCTACAGCGATTCTGATTGGGCTAGCTCTCTCGATGATCGGAAATCAACAACCAGCGGATGCGTATTTCTAGGGGGTAACCTAATTTTTTGGACATCTAAGAAACAATCTACGGTAGCACGGTCCAGCACTGAAGCTGAATACCGAGCTCTATCTCAAGTTTCGACTGAGCTCATCTATCTCACTTCTCTGTTATCTGAGCTAGGGTTTACGCTCCCATACAAGCCTATTCTATAGAGTGACAACAATAGAGCCAGATCGCTTGCTCAAAACCCTATCTTTCACTCGAGAACAAAGCACATCAAGGTAGACGTTCACTTTATCAGAGACAAAGTGGAGAAAGGAGAAATAGAAATTCGGTATGTTAACACAGACGACCAACTCGCAGATATTCTCACCAAACCCCTAAGCTCTACAAGGTTTCAACTTCTAACTACCAAACTGAACCTAGATCAAAGTCCCAGGTTCAGTTTGAATGGGGGTGTTAACGAACAAAAGAAGGATCGAGAAGACAAAGAAAATACAGAAGAAAAGAAGAAAGAAAAGAAGAAGATTTGAGAACAAAGACGATATGCACACCACCTATAGCATTAAGGGCATAATTGACATTTCAGAAAATAAGTAGCTGTCATAGACTCATAGTACAGTCTGTTACAACTGAATAAATCCTGACCCTTTATTTGGGTCTATAAGTGTATGGCCAAGATTACTCTCACAAGTGTATAAATACTTCTAGTGAAAAATAAAGCGGTGCTGATACCCTTTTTGTACAAAGAAAACATGCCACGCAAACACTAGGAGGGATAGACTCTAAGGAAGAGATATTGAGGCAAGTCCTCTAACACAAGACCTATCCCTAGAGAGGTCACAAATGGTTACATTCAACGCTGGAGCTCAAGAAGAACAGTTTCAATGTCTCAAGGATAATATATTTGGCATCAATCGGTATATTGATTGGAAGGCCTTAGAGCAGGTTGGGTTAACCGAACCAGTGAGAGAGCTGATGGTGGTAGGAGTATGGTTACGATTTTTCAAAATTATGGAACCATCATACAGAGAGTTGACATTAGAAGTCCTTTTCACTTTTTATTTAGAAAAAGGATAGTATGAAGGGGTCACCCCAATATAGTATAGTTTCGAATGATGAGGGAAAGACATCATATGAGTATTACACAATTTTCCATAGCTATGGGACTATATGATCAAGATTCCATAATTACACCACACTACCAAGAATTGCACATAGATTTACCGTGTGGGTGGCGTGCACAATATTTTTATAGCCAGCTCAATGCTAATGACAACTATAACCCACATATGTCAAAGGCTTCTGTATTGTTCAGTCCAGCTCTCAAGTACATACGTGGTATTTTGAATCATACATTGAGTGATCGAGGTGACAGCTAGGGCGTAGTCGGCAATATGGATGTTTTCTATCTTTAGAGTGTGATGGAGAGGTTGCCTATAAATTTGGGACGTGCTCTTTTCCATTTCATCCAACTCCAGAGTGAGGACAAGAAGGTCAGCACAATCTGTGTTGGACCGTACGTGATAAAGCTACCATGGGGGTAGGGAATTTTCAATCGACTACCACCAATGTTGGAGGTGAAAACCGTAGTGGCATTAAATTTAACTATAATGCTTAAGATGCATATGGTTTGTTGACATCGGGGACCTATGGGTTTAATATACTAAATGGTAGGAGAACTCAATAAAGGCCCACAGTCTCAGTTGTCACAATCACAGGTAAAAGGATGAGTAGTAGAAGAGTCCGATCCAGACTAGAGGACTATAACTTAGTTGGATAGACGATAAGTAGAATTTGTAGAGCAGATGAGCTAGCTTGAGACTTCATCAGATCAGATGAGAGATACGATAGAATCGATAATAAGCCATCTTGGTGTTACTTGCCCAATTCCATTAACTCTTGAGGGCAACTCATCTACAGCTCCTCCAAGTAGCTAGGATCATCATCGTCAGATCAGCCATGATCACTTGATGCTTAAGATGTTTTACTTTGTATCTTGTTTATTTATCTTTCATGTATGTTTTCAATTTGCTTTTCATTACTTAGTGTGTCCTTTTTAACATTATGATCATTGATACTTTTATTACTATCTTCGTTCATATAATTTTTATTTCCTAGTTAATTTGCTTCTTTTTATCTTGTCTTTTATTTTATTTTTGTAAGGGCACATGAACATCAGATGGATCAAAATCAAGTACAAACTCTAAATCAGGGAAGTACCAAACAACCCACTCACTTGCATATTTAATTATCTATGAACATTAAGGTCAATGTACAATTTTGAGTATGATGATGGATTTAATGAATCTTTAAATGAATTCTTCAAGTTGATTATAATTTTGATTATAAGTTTTATTAATTGATATTTTGAATTGGTTGAATTTGTCCACGAATACTATATTTCCTTGTTAAATATTGATTTGAATTGGCGTGCAAAAGGATGATGGTTAAAATGAAATTAGTTTTTTATTCATATCTATCGTAATTATTGAAATTTTCATGTTGAATGATATTGCATATTATTTACTCACATATACAGATCTTTTTTGTGAGCTTTTGAGCCTAAGAGGAAATCTTCATAATTTTTAAAGCTTTTGTTATTCTTTCATCTGCATCATATTATGCATAGTAGGATAATTATAAAACTTGCTTTTATTATGCATATTGAGACCATATTTGTGAAAATTAGAAACACTAATATGATAAAGGTACTTACATTTACCAACTTTTATAAGACTTTTTCTTCGAAAATTATCATAACCAAAAATTGACCTTTAGAAATAACCAATCTGAGGCATAGCCTTTTTCATTGATTACACCCACATATTAAGCCTTATTCGTATTTTTCTTTGAAGGCTTGTTATTATTTTAAACCTTAAAGGTTATTTACATTATTTACTTGTTAAGACTTGAAATTTGTGAAAGGTCCAATATTTCTTGAATTATGGTACTGAATGTTTAGTGAAAAAGAAAGCATAAAAGAAATATGGAGAAAAAAAGTATGTAGTACCATTAGTTTCACAATGAAAGAACCTATACATATTTGTAACAAGTTTTGAAATATATTATGCAATAAATTTTGTTCAATTCAACCTTTTTATTATCTCAATCATACCTTACCTAAGCACCTTTACTGCCTATACAAAGACTTTTTAATTTTTGTTTCCAGTTTGTACATAAGTGGTGGAAATGTGATTTTACTGAAGCCTATGGTAAGAATTCTACTATGCATTAATTGAGAGTTTTAATACTTTTCACCCTAAACACTCAAGTGCATTACGTGACATCTTGGTGAGGGTGTAAAGAGTTTTATTTCAAAGTGATTGTTGATGTGATTACTATTAATATTACTTAGGAAGTCAATTATATGATAACTTGACTCTAATTGTAGGTTAATTTGATTCAATACGATATAATGATGTATACTATGAATGGATAGGTTGAAATTGGTAAAGGATTGATGTTTGATACATGAATATTTGACTATATTTTAACATCTATATTTGATTTATTTAGCTTGATATTTGATAATTTTTATATTGTACTTAATATACTTTAAGTGTGTTTATAGGTTATAATTGCCTTGACAGACCTAAAGGATAAGAAATAAGACAAAAATGAGGCTAAAACTAAAAAAAATAATCTGGAAGAAATGCATAGTGGTGCACTTTTGCATGTCTGTGGACTTTTGCGATATCCGACGTAATTTGATAACGAGCGCACATGAGCGTACATAACCCAAAATTCTAAGTTTTCTTATAAGTTTGACATTTCAGAGCCAATTGGATGGGGAGAGTGGTTGGGAATGTCTAGAGGCATTCAAAGGTGATTACAGAGGTGATTCAGAGTTTGAGGGGCAGAATACGTATAATTTTTATAGATTCATCAGATCACAATATCAAACATCTATATTGTCAGAATACACTATAAAGAACATACAGGGAGAATTAGAATTATGATTATGTTGTTTTCTATTTTGTTTTCGGTATATATGGATGTCATTTTGTGTTCGTTGATGTATAGCTAAATTTTCTATTAGTATCTAGGTCAGATGAACCCTAATTGATTTTAAACAATTATTTGATTAATTTGTGAATGCAATTGCATTTGTTGATTATTGAAATCCAATTATCTGTTCTTATTACTGCCTTTTAATATGATTTTTAGACTTTTAATCTGATTTCATATTTAGCAATTGACAAATCCTAGGTTCGGATAGATTAACGATAATTGGAAAGAGTTGATTGCAATCCTATAGATAAGAATAAATAAATCTTCAGGATTAGGGTCAAACTTAATAGAAGGATTCATAAGTAATTTGATTAAAGACCACAGCATTAGTTATTGGTAGACTTAAGGTTAGCTACCCGCATACCTTATGAATCTCTATGGTCCAATTAATCAATAAAATAATTGCATGAAAAATAATCAATCGATTAAGGGTTTAGGGGGATTTGAGGCCTAGGTATCAATTATTTGATATCGATAATGAATTAAATGTTATCAATCCTTCAGTTTGATTTGTGCTGCCTGTTTACTGTAATTGTTAAATTTTAATTTTCTTAATTAAAATTAAAATCGATCTATAGGCTAGATAATAAAACAACAGTAATTACTAGTACTTACCATCTTTGTGTGATTGACTCGTACTTGGTGGTACTAGCTACAGCTACGTTGTGCACTTCAGATTATTTAATATTAACTATTACACTTTAGATCAATCAAATCATCACTTTTATTTTACTTCATATTCAAAATATGTATAAAACCATCAACATTTTTTCAAACATCTTTAAAGATTTAATTAATAATATAATTTTTCTCATTTTTTAATTCTTTAAATATTATTTTTATTCTTCACATTATTCTATTTAGCAATCTTACTTCTTATAAGGTTGCTCTCTGCATCTTATATTAATCTTTCACTTATTCTATTTTTATAACTATAAAACCAAAAATATTATCTTATTCTTGGTTTCCAAATGTATTTAATTCTTTTAAGTTAGTATTTATGCATTTTTTGACCCACACCTTCTTCAATATACTTGACAAGTTTCTTTTTACATTTCACAATTTTCATGATGCTCAAAAATCACTAAAAAATAAAAATGTCTATAACACAACTTGTATAATTTGCAACCATATTAATAGGATCTATATATGTATGAGAGACATAGTTATCTAGGACAAAAGTAGGTATGAAAAGAAGGTATAACGTAATTTGTAGTCCTACTTTGTGATTTTTTAGGAATAATAGTAATATCTTTCCCTTAAATTAGTGTTGTCTTAAGGTCTAAAAATGAGTTATATATATATATATCCATAATACTTATCTTTATCTCTAGATGAGGGGGAATAACTAAGTTTATCATTTTTAATCTTATGAGTGAAATAAACTAAATACTTTTTTATTCTAGATAATGGCCCATCATTGTATAAGTTCTCACCTTTTGTAGAAACTGTCTTATAGTTATTTAAAGTATTTTTATAAGTTTATCCAACTTTATGTCTATCATTTGTAGTCATTAGTGCTCAAAGTAGTTATCTAACTTTTCTTTCAATGCTCATAAATATTTTTGTGATGTCAAAATAATATGTATTAACTTACTTTGATATGGTTATATGGTAAGGGATATGTTTTAACATGATCTACTTAATTCAAATGCATATTATAATTAAATTATTAGTTTTTTAAAAAGTAAATAAATTTCATTAACCAAAGATCCAAGGGGATTGCATGAAACTAATAAGCAAAAACTAAAGAAATTATTCACAAATTTACTGCAGCTTGCAGTACATAACAAAACTCATTCTTTGAGGTTGAAGTTTTATATGGAAAAGGTAAGGGTAAGATTACCTAACTTTACTGATTCAATGATATGAAGTTGAAGATTATTGAAGCTTTATATTTACATACATCATTACGAACTTCTTAGCTTACATTATGTTCCATCATGAGGACATGTTTAGGATGCAAGTAAGTTAGAATTTTTTATGTTAGAAATTGTTCCCTTATGAGCATAATTAGATTCTTCAATGTTAGCTCTCTGTTCTTCGACTAGTGTTGAAAATTTCACATTTTTCTTTTGTTATAAAGAGCATAAATAATGTTAGGCTAATCTTATAGATTATATAGTTTTTATTGTTAACAAAGGAAAATTGATAAGACCAAGACATTAATTGATTCTAGTTTGAAGGAGGGGTTAGGAAGCTACCAATTTGTATCACTGCATTCTAGATTAAGCTAAAAAAAAGGTGCATTAAAAGAAGATATGATCTATGGTTTCTTTATATATCGTATACAGAGGTCATGTATAGATATGGATAGGAATATACTGATACTTTAAGTAGTAGGTAGTTTTGACATAGCATGTCGTAACACTACTTAAAATAATTAGACTTAAAACTAAAGCAGTAACCCAATAGCTACTATAGTTAACAATAAGATCTATTAACCCAAGTTTTCCCTTAGTTCATGTTTAATCAAGAAAAGCTCGTTAAGTAAAAATGGCTATCGAACAATCTAGAATAAGCTCTATAGATTTAATTAGATAGCCGCATTATGAGTTAGGAAAATAGATTAATCAAGGCAGAAACCACACAAGTTCGGGTCATTTAACCTAGGTTATATTATCCCTAATTATTAATAACTATTAGTAGCTACAAACGAATCTCAACATAACAATTACAGATTATAGTTAAGATTCTAGCAATGGGTTCTTACATAAAAACAATCAAATAGAGCATTCAATCATTCTTACACAACATATAAACATTAAACATAGGAAAACATAATCAATTCTTAGGAGAAAGAACAAAAACAATGAAAGGATGCTTAACTAGGTTCTTCGATGTTGATATCACCTCTGAACTGGCAACGGGAAACTTAGCTCTCCATCTTCACTATGGTTCTTTGATGGTGCCATATTCCTCATTTTTCTCTTGAAACCCCTAAATGTTTCCCCAAACTTTTCAGAATGATTTTGCCATCAAAACGATGTTTTTATACCAAAAAGTAGGGTTTTCGGGTGACTTAGCAATATGTAAAGGGCGTGACTTGGTGTGTCATGCCTAAAATATTTCATAGGCATGGGAGTGTTGGCACGCCTATGAGAAATGTGTCATGCCAACACTCTCATGGCCATGAAAAATTTTAATGGGTGTGAGAGGCATGACACATCTTTCATAGGTGTGCTAACACTCTCATGCCCATGAAAAATTTTAATAGGTGTGAGGACACTCTCATGCCCGTGACTTATTTTTCATGGCTATGAGATGTTTCTGAAGCCATGAATTATGTTAAAATTAATTCCTTTTGGCACTTTCTTGTCTCCTCTTACTATATTGCTTCTTCTTCTTTCTCCACAAAGACAAGTGAGTGTGAATCTCAAGAAGTTGACTCAAATATTGTGTTTTTAACTCACTTTAGCTCTTCCGCTTTCAGATTGTACCTAAAATTAAATATGAACTAAAGCGAGTGTGTTAAGTATTTTAAAGAATTAATCACTAAATTTCATGGATTAAATGTATTAACAATTAAGCATATATAAATTTCCCCCATACTTAGCTTTTGACCATCCTCAGGAAAAACACTATAATGAAAATAATAAACCTAAAAAATTTTCCTCATTTACCATATTTCCCAATAATACATAATCATAAAAAAGAAAATAACTTTCAAAAACCATAGCAACAACTCAACATGTATTGCTTCTACTTATGATCAATCAACATTCATCACCTTTAGAAATTGAGCAATCTAAAGGTAGGCTTAGAAAAAATGTGTTTAAATAAGAGATATCCATAGGTACACTAAAAAACCATTCATGATCAGGAGATTCCATAACTTTGCAAATCTTTTCATTTTTTCCACCAATAGGGCTTATATGCATAATCATGAACTAAAGGACTTTTAGGATTGTAATGTGGGAAAAGGTTAAGGTGAGATGTATTTGGGTAATATAGTGTAAAAGTCATCAAAGCTAGGCCAATAAGAAAAACACTCAATATACCAACAAGCGCTAAAGTCAATATTCACTCACAATTGTGTATATCAACTATGATAAATGCAAAAAGTAAGTTTATTTACTCAAATTCAAAGTCTCACATCACAAACTACGTAAAGCATAACCAACTAGAAGGAATCACTTATACAATTGATGACAATACATTTAAATTATAAGGAGTGATCCTTCTAAAATAACATCTACCTCATATACAACATATTCAAATCACCCATTCAATACAAATTTAGGATGAGAAACCAATCATGAACAACTTTCCAAAACAAATGTATTTCCTCCTTAATACTTTTATTCAAACTTTCTTTCTTTTCTTTTTCTTTTTCTTTTCCATTTTCTTTTTCTTTTCCTTTTCTTTTTATTTTATTTTTCTTTCTTCTTCTTTTAATTTAATAATTGAAAGAAACGACATCAACATGAGAATTTCATTGATAAGACATAAAATAGCACCCCAATAGTCATAACTATCCCACACATAGGCACACCCCCACAGTTATACTCTTGTACACCGACAATCATTAACAATCAACAAATGCTCCACTAGCTTTAAGGCTTGGGTAGACTATTTGGCTATTGTAGTTTATAAAAAGAAAGAATGCCTATATCATTTCCATGTTAATGCATGTGGTAAAAATGTGGTCTTGAATAGAAAATCAAGGCAAAGTCAGGATTTACATGTCATGAAGGTCACCCATAAACAAAAGACAATGAGATTGATATGGATGTGTCAGTCTGTACAGGCTTAAAATCTCACTAGCTTATGTCACCCACTAGTCACTAATCTTCTAAAGATAATGCATATTACCCAATCACAAGAACAAAAGTACATGCTAAAGTTGCTATGGATTCTTCTAGTCAATTCACACTATAATCATGACTATATAATCCCAGGAGCAATTGAAAAAGAGAAAATTTTTTATTTTTTATCTCTCTCTCATTTTCTTGGAAACTTAAAAACAAGTAAGAAACAAACAAACTTTAAAAAATACATACATATAAGAAATAAATGCTAAAATGTAAAGAAAAAGAAATAAACTTCCTTTAGGTTGCCTCCCAAGTAGCACCTTTGTTTATTGTCACTGGCTCATCTATTTGTTTTCCTCATCATGTGAAAAACTTGTGATCTTCAAGTATCACATGATCATGTGACAAATTTGTGGTCTTCAAGTATCAATTGCGCTTCCTCCATTTGAGGTTGTTCTAGATAAGGCCTAAGTTAATGACCTCTAATTTTCAACATATTCCTTACCATCAAAATCTTCACCTTTTTCCTCCTCTTTTAGTTTCTTTATTATCCTATGTAAAGGTGAAGGGTTAATATTAATAACAATAAGGGATTCAACATTTACCTTTGAGCTAAATGACGTTCCATTTTCAGCTTTGAACTCCGTCTCCACTTCTTCTTCTTCATAAGCAATTCCTTGAGTAGGTCTCTCAAGATTCTTAACCTCCTCTTCACTCTGTAAGGTCTCTGTACTAACTTAACTTAGGTACACCTTGATTTGAGATGGTTACATCTCTGCGCTTTGTGATGCTAAGTGTTTAATAGCCTTCGCTAGTTGCCCCATCTGTCTTGTTAAGTTTTGGATTCTAGAACTTGTTTCCTATTGGAATTGCATCTCTTCCTATTGAAATTACAAATTATTAGCAACATAAATATTAACTAATTGTTTTAGAGATGTACCTGAGTTTTATTTCCTCTCCAAATCTTAGATGTTAGACCTTTTATCTTACAAAAATTACCTTACATCCTGCTAGAATTTTTGTACACTCGATTGAAGTTGAATATTGTTAGCAGTCATAATATTAAGCAAGTCTAGAGATGTACCTCAGTCTTGATAAGAAGCTTCTAGTCTATATAGGAATTGTTACGTGTCTTGCATACTATCAAGGAAGTGATTCTGCTGGTTATGCCATCCATAACTAAAGGTCATAAGATCACTCCAAACTTGGTTATAAGATTGGGAATATGAGTTATAGGAAAATTACTTCCATCTATGATTTTTTTCAAATTTTAAATAAAAAACGTAAAACAAAAAGTGAAAAGATCATGGAATAATTGAAAAAATTAATTATAAAAAATATGTATAAAATAATAATTAAAATCAAGAACAAAAACAAAAACATCACACTCTCCAGCAACGGCACGAAAATTGACATAGCATGTTGATAAATTGCATTATGTTTTAGGGTATAATTTTATGTATGTTTAGCCATTAATTCGATCATTTAGTATGTGTTTAGGATAGAATTGTGTTAGTTTGTTAATTATTTATGTTTTAAGTGTTTTATAGGTTAGCACAAGTCTTCAATTATAAATATTATGTTTTTGAGACACATTGATGTATTCACTAGTGTTTCAGGGTCATCTTCGAAGAACGGGGAAGTTCATGACAGAAGCACCAGAGTTGGCCCACTATTGTGGCATCCAAGAAATGGCTTAAGATTATGGCCTGCAGGGCCACAGTCATGGCTTGCATCAAGCTGACGCACAGACACCCAAGAAATTCAAATTTTAAGGGATTTTTTGGACCCCGAGAAAGCGCTAGGGCTTCTCAAAACACAATAGGATATTTAAAGAATAAAAAAAGTGATAGAGAAGAGCTTTTGCATCAGCCACCTTGAGGAACCCTAGAGAGAAATTACCAAGAAATAGAGGAAGAGAAGAAGGAAGAGAGGAGAGGAGAAGAAGTTGACTCGATGTACTTCCCAAATCAGGAGGTTTCCCGACATCACTACCTCCCATCATCCATCTAGATTGTATTTCAAGTTTTTTTTGCTTATCATTGTATAGAATTGGATTGAACATTTGATGATAGAATCTAGTATGTTGAATATGCTCTAAAGTCACCTTCGTAATTTTATTCTTGAATTAATGGAAATATGATTGTTTATGAATGTATTGGATCTGATGTGATTTGATTATGTGATTGCATAATTTGGTAATAAACTGAGAGGGTGAATCGAATTAAAAATGATTCAATTGGACTAATAAGAGTTAGGTTATTTAATAGAGACATGAATTGAATCAGATCAAGAAATTATGCTAAGAGAGATCTTGCATAGGTTTTCGATAGTTTATTAGAGAACTTTATATTAAGTCAAGAAGACTTCACTTCTTCTATTGATTTTGATGAAAGTCAAATAATAATAATAAAAGAAGTATTTGAACTATTTTGATGAGTTTATTAAGTGCACAGATAAATGTAAGTAGCATAAATCATCAAATCAAGATGAAGTCTAAGACGGACCAGACAAAGTCACAAGACTAAGATGAAGACATAAGACGAAGCGAAGACATCAGACGAAGCATTCAAATTAAATCAAGATGATATAATTAAAGAATAATCTAAAACCTCAGTTAATTAGTTGGAGTTAGTTACAGGACTAAACTAATAACAGATCTCTTAAGATTCTATAAGTAGTTTTCTAAAGAAGTCCATTGGAGAACTAGACTATAAATATCAGTTGTAGTCGTAGACAAAATAACTTTTTACTTACTCTTACTTACAAAAATAATTCTGTGATCAAGTGAGTATACTGTAAAAATATCCTTGGTGAAAAGAAGGAAGAAAAGAGATCAAAAACACCTATAACGTGAGTGTAGAAAGCTCAAACAATATCTTTTCAAGAGAAAGGAAGGCTAGAGCTTAATGAAGCAAAGATAGCAGATAAAGAATACTTTGTAAAAGAGACTTGAAGAGGCTCTGGAAAAGTAGAAATAATACTTGTAAAGTTGCAAGAGATGGTGAAATCTCAAACAAACTTTGAGGACTGGACGTAGCCCAAATGTTAAGGGTAAACTAGTATAAATCGTAATGTCATATTCTCTAACCCTTATCTCTTTAATTTCTTATTGTTAGAAGAATAGATACTATTTTCGCTATTGCATTACTTAAATGAATTAAATATTGTTTTGTAATCGTTTGAGTTTTTCAAGAAAATCAAGAAGATTATAAAGATTACTATCGTAAACGATTTAACATAATTCAACCCCCCTTCTTGTGTATTTTACATATTATAGGTGATTTCTATATTAACAAGTGATTTACTTCAGTTAGTATCAGAGTGCAAGTTTCTAAGAAACACTGCTACAAAGTGAGGACAAAGATCCATGGCTGAATCATTTGTTTTTATAGCTGAAGGTGCCTCCGTCACAAGACCCCCTGCATTCAATAGTGAAGATTCTATGAAGATTATCATAGAATCTACACATATTGATCTTTGGGATATCATTAAAAGTGGTCCATATATTCCATCATACTTCGAAGGGAAAAACATCTCTTGTGACCAATGGTCAGTTGATCAGAAAGCTCACGTTCAATTAAACTCAAAGGCCAAGTTCTTTTTAAGTTGTTCTCTAAGCAGAAGTGAATATGATAAGATTTATAGATGCGAATCTATAAAGGAAATGTGGGACACATTAGCGATTGCAAATGAAGCCACAAACTAGGTGAAAGAATTCAAGATTGGTATTCTTGTTCATCAGTATGAGCTGTTCAAGATGAAAGATGATGAGTCTATTGGTCAAATGATAGGACGATTCCAAACAATTATTAATAGACTTAAAGCTTTGAGGAGAATCTACGATAGTCAAGAACATGTCAGAAAGATCCTTAGAAGTCTTCCAAATAGATGGAGACCCAAAGTAACAACAATACAAGAGGCCAAAGATTTAAGCAAGCTAAAGCTAGATGAATTGCTTAGTTCACTAAAAGTCTATGAAGTAGAGCTTGATGCAAAAGATAAACCCAAAAGGGATAAATCTATTGCATTGAAGGCTAGTCAGAAGAATAAAAAGGATCAGAAGACAAAAAAAAATAGAAGTATGTCTTTAAAAGTATTAAAGATTGAAGAAATCAAGAATGATGATGCCCAGTGAATTTGATCAAGATTTAAGTGAAGATGAAGACAAGCTAGCCTTCATTTCAAGAAAAATTAAAAGGATGTGAAAAAAGAAAACAAAGGGAAATAAAGACTCCTCTTTCAAAAAGATTAGCAAAGACGATTCGAAGAATGAGAAAAGCTCTATCGTTTGCTACGAGTGTAATAAACTAAGACATTACAAGTCTGAATGTCCCTTGCTCAAAAGAAAACAAAAGAAGAGTCAAGAAAGCCAAAAAATCATGATGGCAACGTGGGAAGATCTGGATTTGTTTTAATCTGAATCCAACTTAGAATCATCAGAACAGGTAAATATATGTTTGGTAACTGAAGGTGAAAGCGATAATGAGGTAATCTCTGACTTTAATGATCATCAGCATGCCTATTTAGAATTTTTAGAAGATTTATATGCTATTCTAAAACAATATAAATTGTTGAAAAAGAAATTTGTTAAAAATTCTAAGAACATAAAACTCTTAGAAGAAGAAAACGTCTGCCTTAAGAAACAAATAGATGATATGAAAAAGAAAGTAATTGTAGATAGATCTGAGGAGATTAGTCAGCTAAAACAAAGGATTAATATTCTTTTAGCAGATTTATCGAAATTTACAGAAAGTACAGAAAGGATGAATGATATGATTGGAAGTTATAGACATCCAGATGATAAAAGTGGTTTAGGCTTTTCCGATAAAAATACTATTCATAATAGTAATGTTCTTCATAATAGGAATTTTGTTTCTAATAGAAAGAAAAAGAAACAATATTCTTATTATTATTCTAAGAATAATTATAAGACTAACCCCAAAGGACCCAAGAAAATATAGGTACCTAAGAAGGATATAATATATATTGCAGATCTCCTTACTTGGAAGAAATAATCACCATCAATGGTACTTGGACAGTGGCTGCTCGCGATAAATGTTGGGCAGAAGGTCTATGTTCCTAGACCTCCATCATAAGCAAGAAGGATCAGTAACTTTTGGAGATAACTAGTAGGGAAAAATAATTGGGATCGACAAAATTGGTAAAAATTCCTTGTCATCTATTGATAATGTTCTGCTAGTTGATGGTTTAAAGCATAATCTAATTACAATTATGTGATTCTAGTTTTGAAGTATCCTTTAATCAAAATTCTTGTTTAGTTAAAAACAATGACGGCTCTATATTCTTTTCTGCCAAGAGATGAAACAATCTCTATAAAATTAACTTAGACTATTTGAAAAGTCAAAATATTTCATGTCTTGTATCAAAAGATGATGAAAAACTGATTTAGCACAAAAAACTAGGTCATATTAGCTTTAAATATATTTCCGAATTAGTTAGACATAATTTGGTAAGAAGTTTACCAAAGATAAGTTTTAACAAAGATTTCTTTTGTGAGAGTTGTCAGAAAGGAAAACAAGTTAAAGCATCTTTTTCATCTAAGAACATTGTAACTTCGTCTAGACCACTAGAGCTGTTACATATAGACTTGTTTGGACCCACTAGAACAATAAGTCTTGGTGGAAAGAAGTATGGTCTTGTAATTGTTGATGACTTTACTAGATTTTGTTAGATATTATTTTTATCTCATAAAGATGAATCTTTCGAATGCTTTAAAGTTTTATCCAAAAAGTTACAAAATGAAAAAGGAATTTCTATTGCTAGTATTCGAAATAATCATGGTGGAGAATTTGAAAATGAGAAATTTAGAATGTTTTGTGAAGGGAATGGAATTTTCCATAATTTCTTTACTCCTAGAACTCCTTAACAAAATGGAGTTGTAGAAAGAAAGAACAGGACGATTCAGGAAATGGCAAGGACTATGCTATGTGAAATGAATCTTCCTAAGTACTTCTAGGCAGAAGCTGTAAATACAGCTTGTTATATTCAAAATAGAGTATTTCTGTGACTTATTTTAAATAAAACTCCATATGAGTTATGGAAGGGAAGAAAGCCAAATATTTCTTACTTTCATCCTTTTGATTATAAATGCACTATTTTAAATACAAAAGAAAATTTGGATAAATTCGATTCTAAGATCAATTCAGGAATCTTTCTAGGTTATTCTATTAGTTCTAAAGCTTATAAAGTTTATCATCTTGTTTCTAAATCTGTGAAAGAATCAATGCATGTAAAGTTTGATGATGATTGTCATCTAGATAAGAGAGACGATTCTAATGATGAAACTCTATCTGTTCCCTTAGTTAGTAACCCAGACGATTTACCATCAGACGATCCATCTGATAACGTAGTAGATATTTCTGAAAATATTAGTTTAAGAAAAGACTGGAGATATAAATCTTCTCACCCAGAAAATCTGATCATAGGAGAAACATCTGAAGGAGTTAGAACTAGATCTAAGTTTAGGAGAGAGGCCAATGTAGCTTTTGTTTCTGAATTAGAACTTAAGAAAATTGATGAAGCTCTTCAAGATGAAGCTTGTATTTTAGCTATGCAAGAGCAGTTAAATAAATTTACTAGGAATAAAGTCCAGTCTTTAGTCCCTAAATCATCCAATAAATCTATCATAGGAACTAGATGGGTATTCAAGAATAAACTAGATGAAGCAGGAAAAGTATCCCGTAACAAAGCTAGATTAGTAGCTCAAGGCTATAATCAACAAAAAGGAATATACTATAATGAAACATATGCTCCTGTAGCTAGATTAGAAACTATTAGGATCCTACTTGCATATGCTATTTTTCATAAGATAAAAATGTTTCAAATGGATGTGAAAAGTGCCTTTTTGAATGGTTTTATAGATGAGGAAGTTTATGTAAAACAACCCCCTAGTTTTGAAGACATTGATAAACCATATTATGTATATAAACTTCATAAAGCTTTGTATGGATTGAAACAAGCACCTCGTGCATGGTATGATCGTCTAAGTTCATTTTTGATTAAAAATGACTTTATTAGAGGTCAAGTTGATAAAACTTTATTTAGGAAAAGTATTAAAATGATTTTATTCTTGGGTAAATATATGTAGATGATATCATTTTTGGTGCAACTTCTAAAAAGTTATGTTCAAGTTTTGAGATTTTTATGAAAAGTGAATTTGAAATGACTATGATGGGTGAATTAAGGTTCTTTCTTAGTTTACATATTAAACAAATTGATGAAAAGATTTTTATTCATCAACAAAAGTATGTCAAAGAACTTTTAGTCAAATACAAAATGGAAAATGTTAAACCAATGTTAACTCCTATGCATCCTTCAATCGTCTTATCTAAGGATGAAGCTGGTAAGAAGATTGATCAAACTCTCTTTAGAGGAATTATTGGTTCTCTGTTTCACCTAACTACAAGTAGACCTAATATAGTGTTTAATGTTTGTTTGTGTGCAAGATTTCAAGCAGATCCTAGAGAATCTCATTATATTGCTGTTAAAAGAATATTAAGATACTTGGTAGGTTCTACTAGACTTTGCTTAATGTATGAGAAAGGTAAAGATTTTAGGTTAATTGGCTACTATGATGCTGATTATGCTAGAGATAGGATTGATAAAAAGAGTACAAGTGGAGGCTATCACTTTCTTGGTCATCATCTAATTTCTTAGTAAAGAAAGAGGGAATGTTCAATTGCTTTATCTACTGCAGAGGCTGAATACATGTCAGCTGCAAGCTGTTGTTCACAAATATTATAGATAAAGTATCAGTTAGAAGATTATTCTATCTAAGAAGATCAAATTCCATTGTTCTGTGACAACACAAGTGTTATCAATCTCTCAAAGAATCCAATACAACACTCAAGGGCAAAGTATATTGAAGTTAGACTTCATTTTATAAGAGACTATGTACAGAGAGGGATCATCAATCTACAATTTGTTGAGACGAGTCAACAATGGGCAGATATCTTTACCAAACCCTTAAGTGAAGACAGATTCAAGGAAATCAGATGAAATGTGAACATGGTAATGTTAATTGACCATTCGTCTGAAACTCTATGATCCAAACAATTTGACCTAATGAAGCAAAAAAGTCAAAATTTTTCAGAAGGAATAGTAACGGTAACTTTCACTCAGTAGTATCAATCTTATGATCACCTGTGGATCAGTCATAGACGTTACAAACGGTAACTTTTTAAGATTGTTTATAAAAAGAAATCATCCTAAAATTTGCAACACTCTATATTCTAGAATTTTCTTAGTAATTGACTTGCTTCAAAGTGCTCTCAACAAAGACGATTCAATCCTCTATTCTCAACATCAAATATTTCTCATTTTCGTTTCATATCTTTCTCTCAATTGTTTCTATGTACCAACCTTGCCTTTTTAAGTGAAATACATTGTTGTGTTTAGTGTTTATTCATTTCAGATTAGAAAATTGTCGAAATCTCTTGTCCATAGGAGACTCATCGATTTCACTTCTCTTAAGGATGATTGAATGGATATCGAACCTGAGATTAAAGCAGCTGGATGGGAAAATTTCTTCAATCTTCGAGAACGAATGTATCCAAATGAAGTATATAAGTTCTAAAAGAATGCAAAGCTGGTAAATAATACCTTGGTATCGTTGGTAGATAGGTTGTCGGTAATAGTCACACAAGATTCCATTGTGAAGGCTATTGAGTGTCCAAATGAAGGGGCAAAACTATTCAACAATACAAAGTGGATTTCTCAAAGTCATATAAATGGAGACAACATCAATCAATAACGATATGAATCGAGTAATCCAGGAGTCAAGAAGTCTTCAAACCTAATTCCGAAGGCTAGGGTTCTTCATTTACTTCTTCTTCACTATATTCTTCCAAGAGTAGGATCAAAGGATTTGGTGAAAATGAATGATTAACCTTGTCTATTTTAGATCTATTAATCTTCCGTTCTTGATTCTGAACTACATGATAAAGGCTAAGGAGGATTATCATCTGAAGAGTGGTTGTTTATCTTATGGTATGCTATTGACAAGATTCTTCAACGAATCTAGAATCCTACTTGATAGAGGAAACTGAGTAAAGCTAAATATTAAGAGTGTTATCAATGCCTCAACTATTCATAAAAGGGTGATCAAGACTGAAGTTGAAGAGGATAAAGATTTCACACCAAAACCATAGTCTAAGGGGAGCTTTCAATTAGACAAAGTAGGAAAGAAGATGTTTCATTTGGGATGCAAGCAAAATCTCAATTGCCCAAAAGAATCTCATTAGAGGTAAAAGTTGAACAATCTTCTTATAAGCCAATACAAGCCAAGACAATTTCAGAAGGAAGGAAACTAAGGTTCAACAACTAACTCACAAAGTGTCTTTAAAGAGGAAGGCTGAGACGCTCCAATTAGAAAAACCCGAGAAGCCAAGAAGGTCACCAAAATTGATGATGTTATGACAACAAGAACAAAAAAAGAAAAAAACTCTAATTATTGGAAAAGTTTATGAAAGTGTAAAGGAGCAACAACAATAACAACAACAACAGCCTACCAAAGCAATTGTCTCTATCCCTTAGACTCAATCAAAACAACCGTCTGGAGAGACATAAATAAAAAGGAAGTTAGTATTTGAGTAGAAGAAGTCTCAACAATATCTCTCTTCCAAGTCAGAAGAAGAACAAAAGAAGACGAAACTAATTTAGAAAAAGAAGGTTTCATCGTCTGATGTTCAACAAAAGACACAGACTGTTGGGAAGCAGCAAGTAACTTACAATCCCCCTTAACCAATGAAGAAAGAAGATTTGAAGATGAAGATTATAGAATTATTATTACTTGATCATAACAGAGGTTCAGTTATCATTAGAGAACCTCCTAAACAGAAAGTTAAGGTTCAAGTTGAACCTGTAATAGTAAACGATCAGACAATACATCTTCTAAGCCCTGAAGAAAGAAAATTTTATAGTATTCTGCGAGATAAAAAGGTAGAACCATATCCATTGAAAATGATGAAAAATCCTTACACAATCTATCTAGTGACAAGCAGAATGGCAATAAAGATTGTACCAGATGTACAACCTAGATGTCCAATACTAGTAGACAGTAAAAACAAAGGAAAGAAGAAGAAATTTCTTGAGAAACAAGAAGATAAACTCACGGAAGAAGAAATTCGAATGGCGATGAAGAATATAAACAATGTATGTCGTGCAGCTCAACCTATAGGCGTCTATATATCACATTACATATCAAGGGCATCAGGAAGTAAATTTGACACATCAACTACTGATGAAAGTTTCAAGGTCATTGGGACAATATCATAAAGAAGGTACAAAAGTATTACAATTGAAGGTATCAATTTTTACTTAGAAACCTTTATGCATTTACTTATTTATTTCAAACCCTTAGGTTTAGGTTTCGTTCCTTTAGTTAAAAATATCTTAAACCTTCTAGGGAAACCAATTTTCAAACCACCAAAACCTAATGATCTTAACATCCCTCACCAAACACAACCTTTCCAATTACCCTCCATTAAAATAATTGACTTAGACAATTCAATTAGAAAACCCTCTGCCTCTGAGTATCTTCATCCAATTAGTGAAAAGCTACAAGATTCTACCGTTAATTTGGAGCTCTTAAAGTATTTCATCGAATGGACTAAAGCTAATCGTAAGCAAAAGTAAGTTCAAGAAGCCTTAGCTAAACATATTGAAGAATTGATACCAAGGTTGATGAACTAAGTGACTCAGTGGGTGATCTTCATGAGGAAGTAGCATTTCTATGTGTGTCTATAGAAAAAGACCTCAAGACGATCCACATTGATATTTAACATATGTTCTCTAAAATTTTGAAGCGTCTGAAATGACATATTTTTTTATTAATAAAAAATAGGGGGAGGATAGTGGAAAGGAGAGGAGAATTAGTATTAGAATTTTTTAATATACACATTGTATATCTTACGTTATTCTTCTGAATAAATATATTATTTTTCTGAAAATTATTTGCCTAAATATTATCGTTATTAATCTGAATATCATTTTTATCTTCTAATATTATGATTATTTGTTATCATAAAAAAGGGGGAGATTGTTAAGTAAAAAAGAATTCACTTCTTTTATTGATTTTGATGAAAGTCAAATAATAATAATAAAAGAAGTGTGTGAACTGTTTTGATGAGTTTATTAAGTGCATAGATAAATGTAAGTAGCACAAATCATCAAATCAAGACGAAGTCTAAGATGGACCAAACGAAGTCAAAAAGACAAAGTCATCAGACTAAGATGAAGTCACAAGAATAAGAAGAAGTCATAAGACTAAGACAAAGACATAAGACGAAGCGAAGACACCAGACAAAGCATACAAATTAAATAAAGATGATATAATTGAAGAATAATCTACAACGTCAGTTAGTTAGTTTGTGATTGAGCCAAGTTTATATTATAAATTGGCTGCATTTTCATAGCTGCTATTGCATTTGTTTACTCCTAGTTGAT